>NPHW01004348.1:0-12157 GCA_002240705.1 Elaphomyces granulatus
AACCGACAGCTATGCTAAATTGCCCTTTACCTCTGTGCGTTGCCTATAATCTCGTGAAGAAACATTATAGTTCCACATAGAACAAAATTTGGCATGCAAATTAGACTACAAAATTTGGGTGGTACATGTAACTAGCCGTGCAGCTGTTCAGAAGCGGTTAGACACAGTCATTTTAGCTGCCGGCATGGGCACCAGCTAATAATAAGGTAATAAAATTACTCGTGGCATCCCTCTTATCATACAGTGCGAATAGTCAAATTATTGGGACCTATTCTAAGCTGCTAAGTACTAGGGTAGGTAATATTATTCTCTTTAAAGTTCACAAATACGGACAAGAACCACTTTTTCATTCCCTAACTCAATGCATGTAAAAGAATCTTCAATCAGGGTCAATTCATGGTCCGATATCCAGGGCGGGACCAAAGGGGGTGGTGGAGATTGATGACGCCAGAACCCGGCGGAGGTTATATATGGACCTAGCTATGTATGTAGGTATATGTAACACTGGAAGGGCAAAAGAAATCATTACCACCAGCCTATACAGCTGCAGATCCACTTACACGGCTTTGCGTTCCTCTTTCGGGAAAGGGGGACTGACGAAAGGTGAAATCCAGGACGAAGAGTCGACGACTTTCTACATATCATACATGTATGCATTCTTGTTGGGGCCCTAGTGCTTACCCCAATTTACTCTTCGTATGACACCACCTCGGACCATGGGCGTCTTCCCCGTTAATATCTGGATTCTAAGTTATACTTTTCTTTGCACATATGATTCTATGTAAGAAAGACGCGCCCGAAAGTTTAATAACTTGCATGCTCGGTCTGTTCGCGCGGAAATAGTTGCATAAAATAAAAAACAAAACAAGAAAGGTCTAGTGTCGAGACGATTTGGGGTTCAAAAAAGTTTGCTAACTAGAATAACAGCTCTGATGGAGGGCCTTCCCCCCTGTAACCTCTCTCCTGGATGAAGGATACAAAAGGTGCTCGTCCTGCTCGCTGCAGCTGATGATGGATGGGTTGTTGTTTATCCGTTGATTAATAGGTTCATTGTTGTTTGTACCTCGCCATCTTCGGTGAAACGATCGATCACAGCCCTTGCGTGTCAACCCCCGTCCTCCTCACCAACATGAGGCACTTGACTGCTCTGATTCTAGGGGTGCTGGCCCTCGTCCAAACCTCTTCGTCCTCATCTTATCCTTCAACCTACACGCCTACGCCGGCAACAGATCCCAATGCACAGTTGGATCACGTATATAACTTTGCCTACAATGTCGCCATGGAGAATCTCGGCAGTAACTGCACTCGGGACAAAATCCGGATTCGCAGAGAATGGTATGTGAATCGGCATCTGCCTAAACCCCTGTTGTGAAAAGAACCTCTAAGAGAAAGGGGAAACGACAAAAGCAACTTAAAAACGAAAATAAGGCCTAGAATACTATGGAAGCTGGCCAGTTTACGATTTTGGGACAAACCTGCGTCAAAATGTATCGCTAACGTCTGAAATATATCATTTTGCTCAGGTCCGCATTTTCTACGAGTGAGAAGAAGGCGTACATTAATGCTGTGCTATGCCTGCAGAGCAAGCCGGCTCTCACGCCTGTTCCGGGTGCAAAGACTCGATATGACGACTTCATTGCAACTCATATAAACCAGACATTGATAATCCACTGGACAGTGAGTCAAATCGTTAAGTTCATAAAACTGAAGGGATCGATTTTCGAGATCTGGTGCTAACGGTTTCTTCCTTTATATCAGGGCACCTTTCTTGCTTGGCACAGATGGTACTCCTGGACATTTGAACAGGTACTGAAAAATGAGTGTGGATACTCGGGCACACTGCCGTAGGTTTACTCTGGATTGCAAAAACGTGAAATTGCCCCCATAGTTTGTTGACTTCTCTGTTATCCTTTTTCCTATCCATAGTTACTGGAACTGGCCCGCATCTGCGGGTGGTTTAGAGAAGTATCCTGTCTTTGATGGCAGCGACACATCCCTGTCCGGCAACGGGGCCTACATCGCCAACAAGTCCGACATTGTCGTCAAATTTGGCAACTTTCCGCCTGTCTATCTTCCTGCTGGCACTGGTGGAGGATGTGTCACCAGCGGTCCATTTGTTAATCACACAATCAACTTGGGTCCAGGCAGTCTTCCGATCCCTGGAGGCACGGTCCTAGCGGCGAGCAACCCCTTCGACTATAACCCCCGCTGCTTTAAGCGTGACCTCACCACAGAGCTCATCCGTACGTTTGCCAACATAAGTTCTGTCGTTGACCTGATTCTCCAGAACAATGACATCTGGGACTTCGAGATGATCCTGCAGGGCATCCCCAGCACCGGTTGGCTCGGCGTGCACGGTGGTGGGCATTATGCAATGGGTGGTGACCCTGGCCGGGACATATACGGTTCTCCTGGTGATCCGGCATTCTTTCTTCACCACGGCATGATTGACAAGGTTTGGTGGATGTGGCAGAACCTAGACAGAGATAACCGTCTCAATGCTATCTCCGGCACGGGGACCATTTTCAACAGCCCTCCGTCGGCCAACACGACGCTGGACACGCTCATCGATCTCGGGTACTCTGCAGGTGCCCCAACGTCGCGACCGATGAAGGATCTGATGAGCACGACTGATGGCATGTTCTGTTATGTTTACGAATAAGAGTAGAAAATTTCATTTCTGAGAGGGAAATAAAACGGATCACATGAAAATGGCCATTTTATTTTTATTTTTATCCTTTTCAAGCTCACCATTCATTAATCAGGTATATGAATTCGTCTACGATCCCCCCCTCCTGCCAGTGCCCACATCTTCTCAACTTGAACACATCCATAGCCAGACAGGAGAGCAGCAAGCTCTCACTACCTATTCCTCATATATGTCTATACTTATATTATATTATATAAACCCTCGGCTCAAACTCAAGAGCCATATGTGTCATTATGTTACATGGGAAAAGGAAAGGAGAGCTAGAGGTAATCATAATCTAGAATTTGGACTAAAAGAGCTAGCTACTTTAGTAATCATGATTGAGCTTTTTTCTTTTTGGTTTGAGTTGACTGGTAAGTATGCGGTCTGGCCTGCTACGTGCATGATAGTGATTCAATTCCTTTCAAATTCGTTTCACTCTTTCTTAATATTACTATATCTACGTACATATGTAGTATGTACGTAAATGATCAATACTGATGACCGTATATATATGGTAAGTATAGATATTATATTTAGCATCCATAAATGAATCAAATCAATCAGTCATTCCAGTCATTCTTTTTTCCCCTGCTGTTCCATCCGTTTATACTTCAAGAATCCACACCAGAAGATAGACTAGCGGGAGTCCTAGTCCGATTCTAGACAAGGCTCGGTGCGAGAAATCAGCGCCTAAGGCCTTTAGGCCGCCGCTTTCGGCTCCCAGAATTAGGTATATCATAGCTTATCGATAAAGGACACAACTAAATCCCTCATCGCGATCCTCGGTTATAACTATAACTTGAACCTCCATGCGAAGTTGATTTGTAGGACCTGTGACCTTTCTATCGCTCAACTGACCCAATTCGGACCAGATAGTTATTCTCGTGGCTGTTCCTAGCTCATTTTTTCTTCTCCTATCAGCACAAAAGATCAATCATCATGGCCGTACGAGCTGCATGCCGTCAGCTTCCAGCCGTCGCCAGAATCCAGCGCTTCGTACAGGGCGAGTTGCCATTGTTACAAAGACGATTCAGCTCTACGGCGACTGCTTCAAGCCTCACTCCAGGGGAGAAGTCTCGAGTATTGGTACAGAGGATGTCCCAGTCCTCCTATTCACCAATTGAATGCTGAATTGCTTCAGAAGGAAGCCTCGCTCCCGAATCCGGACCCTACCCTAGACTCGGCAACGACGGCTTTCCTCAATGAAAGGACCCCATACATGGTGCCGACCTATGTTCGACCGGTCCCGGTGATGGTCAAGGGACAGGGATGCTACCTCTGGGACATGGAGGACAGACGCTTTCTCGACTTCACAGCGGGGATTGCCGTGAATTCCCTGGGTCACTGTGACACAGAGGTCACCAAAGTCATTGCTCAACAGGTGTGTCCGTTATAATTGTAGTCTGAGTTCCAGAGAAGATCCGACAGCTAACAAAGGTTGAATTGCCTGGTGTCTAGTCGGAAACATTGGTCCATCAGTCCAATCTATATCACAACCCGTGGACGGGTGCCCTCAGCAAGCTGCTCGTCCAATCGACGGTCGAATCGGGAGCCATGCGAGACGCCTCTCAGGTCTTCATCTCGAATTCTGGAACCGAAGCCAACGAAGCCGCCATTAAATTCGCGCGCAAGGTTGGACGCTCCCTGGATCCTTCAGGAGCAAAGCATGAATTTGTCTCATTTTACAACTCCTTCCATGGCCGTTCAATGGGCGCCCTGTCTGCCACACCGAATCCCAAGTATCAAACTCCGTTCTCGCCCATGGTCCCTGGTTTCAAGTACGGCTCATTCAATAATATCGAACAGCTGTCGACTCTCATCACGGAGAAGACCTGCGGTGTCATTGTTGAGCCAATTCAAGGTGAAGGCGGAGTCAATATGGCGACCCCAGAGTTTCTGGTTGCTCTCCGGGAACGATGTGATGCTGTTGGCGCTCTGCTAATTTTCGATGAAATTCAATGCGGTCTTTCCCGTACTGGAGCGTTTTGGGCTCACAGCCACCCGGCTTTCTCACCTGCCACGGGTAGGCCTGCACATCCGGATATCCTGACCACAGCTAAAGCGCTCGGCAATGGCATCCCCATCGGTGCCACCATCGTGTCCGGGACCTCCGTCGCCCCATATATCAAGATTGGCGATCATGGTACCACGTTCGGTGGAAATCCGTTGGCTTGCCGCGTGGCACACCATATCGTCGAGCGCCTCAACTCTCTCGAGCTCCAAAACGCTGTGACAGCCAAGTCGGCCGTCTTCACCGCGGGCTTCAAGTCCCTACAGGAGAGGTATCCCCACATCATCTCCGAGATCAGGGGCCTCGGTCTTATCCTTGGGTTCCAACTCTCTGAGGCTTATATACCTAAAGCCACCGAGATCCTTACCGCCGCACGACAGCGGGGGCTGCTCATCATCACCGCAGGCAAGGGATGCATTCGCATTGTCCCACCACTTACTATCTCCGAGCAGGAAATCAAAGCGGGGTTGAGGATTTTAGAGCAGGCAATGGACGATGTTTTCGCTGAGTGAGATCATCATATAATTATGCAATTATTCTTCTTGGAGTCTGGTAAATAAAATCTTTCTTGGGAGCCCCTTTGTCTTTTCTTTTTTCCTTTTTAATTTTTAACTCGGCCCTTTCGTCCTGTACTGTACATGCAATCGATCTATCGATGTTCGAGTCCCATTCAGCCACTCAACTATACATACATACATACATACATACATACTACCTATTTACCTCCAGATTCAGCTGATGAGATGAGACAAAATGAGATATATAGGAAGCAGGTTTCCACGACATCACGATATTCCTCTGCTGGTCCACCCGAGGCTTTTTTTGGTCTACCGACCTAAAAGAATAGTTTTAGACCGTTGATAGTATGTCGACTTTTTTTTTTTTTGTACCTGCATGATTTTTATCTGGATCAGAAGGGCGTACATAGATGTACAGTATATATATACACTTTTCCACTTTTCCCTGCCTTCTTTTTGGGGTTCCAAATGAAAAAAAAAAAAAATCATACGGCCTTTCTCTAAGAGTAATCTTCGATATTTTCTAATCTATGTATGGGAATAAATAGAAGTGGTTGAGGAATTAAGAAAACTCAATTAGTGGAATGGAACCCTTTTATGGCGTCCTCACCCCTTCTCCAAGTCCCATCAATCCCCCAGCTATCCCTTCCATCCTGCGTCCAAGCAAGTCCTCTTCACTGGGCAGCCTGGTCAGACTTTTATCCTCATAGTTCGATCTCAACGAGAGGCCGAGCGTGAAAGTGCGTGCCTTGGGGCGATTCTTAACAGGCGGTCGCGGACTCTGAGTATTCCTTCGGCTAGAGGCAGCGGAGTGATCGGGTTTCGTGGCCGGGTGGTTGTTCTTATCGGTATTGGTACTGGTACTATTGCCATTTTTTGGACTTCTACTGCCGTTGCTGCTGGTGCCGCCGCCGCTGCTGTTACCAGGCTCAGGCTCAGGCTCACGGTTGGTGGAGTGGGAGGCTGAGTCGCTTGGACTCGATGATGTCGATGCTCTTTTTCGGCCGCTTACGCTGCCGTTCATGTATGGTGGTGGGCGGACGGGGGTGAATTTGCCAACGCTCATTTCCAGAGGTCGGTCTTCGTCCGCGGAGGATTCAGCGAAGGAGCTGCGTCGGCTGGCTTCTACGCTGCCGGCGGAGCAGTCGCCCGGCTTTAGGGTGAGCAGTACGGTTCCAGACTGGCGGCGATCGGATGGACTAGAATTTGATTTCTTGAGCTCGGCAATTTCGGCGTTTTCGAATAACTCCTGGATCCATCTCGAGCAGCGGTAGATGTGTTTCCAGCCATCTGGGAAAATGCTGGAAAAATTGAGAAATCCGTGAGAGATACCGGGAATCAATGTGACCTCGACATGCTCCTTTTCATTGAAGGTGACCTTTGCCTTCTCCAGCCCGAGTTCCTGTCGCTCATGGAATCGGTGCAATTTTGCCTGACGGATTCGGCCGGCAAATATCACCGTGTCATCGACCAGGGGATCTCTCTCACCGGTGAGGAAGTATGTTTTCGGGAAACGAGCTAGTAGGGCTTCTGGGGCTAGAATGGGGGACAGGAGAAAATCCGTAGTGAAGTCTGGACGGTTGTGAGGGCCAATGTAGAGGATAATCATCGCCCTCATCATTTCTGGAGTGAGGACTCGATCGTTAAAGTAGGAAATCATCGACGTGACCGCCAAACGCGTCCGAATCTGCTTTGGCTGATTGTCAGCGGCGGCAGCAGCCTGGGTAGCCAGATCAGTCGACTTGGGGCTTCCTGCTGAGAGTGTTATGGACGGCATCTCATCTCTGCTGGACGCTTTATGGTTGAAATAATCATAAACAGGAGAGGAAAGCCGCATATCCTCGTCTGCACGGCGAGACGAGGATGGCGTTAATCTATAATAATCTTCACTCTTCCGTCTAAGAACGTTTGCGTTCGTCTTCCTCTCCTGGATAAGTGACATCTGCTCTTCTGACATCCAGCTTCCAGTATTCATGTCTAGCGCAGGATAGACCAAAACGAGTCCTTCTGGCGGTGGTAGGGCATCTTCCCTATGCCATTTCCGGTTGTCAGTACAGCCTGACTGTAGAACCATCAACGTCAGACTCGCCGCAAGATTTCCTCCTGCACTTTCCCCAGAGATCACAATCCGGGGATAATTCTGGCCACTAAACCCCAAACAGCGACCTCGGCTGGTCATAAGCGTCTGATAGACATCGTAGCATTCATTCAAAGCGTACGGGTAGGGGTACTCTGGTGCTTTCTTGTAATCGAGACTGAGAATCGGAATCCCCATCTTTCCACCCCAAGCCAGGAGTTTGTCATCGGCCGTTCTCGGGCTCATGGCCACAAAGCCACCACCGGGAACGTCTAATACGATACATGACTGATCCCGCAGCGAGCTCAGGGGACCGTTGAAGTAAAGCCATGCATGGACCGGCTCTCGATACGACGATCCTCGAGGACGCGGGATCCGGATCGCGCGAGGGGGATATCGCATCAATCGCGGCCGGACCAAGTCAGAAAACAACGAGAGATATGGCGTGGTAGATTTATTCCAGGAAACCCGCAGATGTTCGACCGTTAATGTGGCTCGAACCCGTCGGACCTTCTCATCTGCTTGCTCTGCAGCAATTAAATAGTAGAGCGAAAACATAATCGATGCCAGGTCTCGCAGCCACTTCCGCCTGATCTTCATGGCCGTCCAGAAGCCAGCATCGAGGGCGGTCGTGATCCATGTCGCGCGGAAATAGGATCGCGAGTAGAGGTTGGCGAGGGGCTCGGGACATTCCAGGCCCACAATTTTGGCAAAATTTCGAGAAATATACAGCCAGAGGAGAGTGATCACCATGACCTGCCACGGTGTTAACCGCCTAGAGAGATGAGAGGAGATGACCCGGATGCCAGGGGGCCCATGACTATGGCCCCTTTTGAAAAAAAAAAAGGTTCATTAGCAGGTGTACGATGGTAATTAAATCACAATCACTACAGAAAATCGATCAATCAATCAAGAAATCAAAAATCAACGTGAACATAGGAGCCTATTGCGAGACGGGATATCACGGGCATACTTGAGAAGATACAAAGACCAGAAAGAAACAACGGCAAACACCTGAATCTTGCGAAACTGGGAGGACGGTCTCCCAAGCACATGGTCTGCAGTAGTTATGTCAGATCGTCAGATTCCTTCAAGAGGGCCGAGACCATACCTATCATTTCGGATGAACTTCAGTCGCCACCAGCTGGTAGATCTAGATATCAAGGAGGGACGAAGCGCATTAAAAATAAATAACCGGATAACAGAATGTATATATATATATACTATGCTTCCTTTCAACGTCCGTTTGGAGACGCTTACGTATGTACAGAACTGAGGTGATATCTGCCTGTATATTGATCCTGTGGAGATATAAGATACGGCACAGTAAATATCTGACCTCCACGTGAATGAGAAATCCCAAGAACAAACCCAAGGGAAAAAAAGAAAAGACAAGCAAAGAGAAGAAGAAAAGATAATGAAGCAAGACGGGACAAGTCGGATCTGCCACGGTCCATGCTAAACCCGAAGCTCTTAATAAAGCTATCATCAAAGTGAGGGGGAGATGCCTCCAAGTCCATTTTATTGATGCAGATGTACGAGCAGACCTATTTATTATTATTATTTAAAAGGGAGGGGGGTGGATTTCTTTTCACTTTGATCAGGAGGTATCATAGTTTTAAATGGTCCTTCCTTTTCTTCCTTTTCATTGGCACACCGGATAGACAAAGAAGACGTTGGCTGACGGGATCTAAACTATAATAATAATATAATACCTCTGAAGGGGATCTTTGGTGATACCATATATATCGACGAGAGATCACACGCATATCCCACACATATCACACACATAGTGTGGCTCAATACCTAGTATTCCACGAGGGATGTATCTATCTAATATCTCTATAGGCGAGGGAAATGAAGAAATAATAAATAAATAGAAGAAGAAGAAGCAAATGATACCGAGATACCCGTGACAAGCCGAATGTGGAGTATCATAACTTTACCCTAATAATAAATTACAAGCATGTGAAAGTTCCCCGCAAACCCCGCCACGGCCCACACGGCTTCTTCAAGACTAGCTTCTTTGTGGGTCCCAAGTTTTTGCCATGTGATAACTCACCTGAGGCAAGAAGACATGAAGATACATAGAATATATCAAAACAAAATATCTTTCTGTCGGTTTGGGTTGGATAGGTCCAACAATAACACGAATTCTGGCAACGTATACGCCAGATTCCTTGTTATTATGTCACAATCATGTATAGATCAATGATATGATAGTTGTTTACTACTGAATGATCAATTGTCCAGGGCCAGGATCCCCCGGAACTGTATCATCATTTCACCGACGTCAAAAGAAAGATCCAGTGATAGCAAAGTAGGGAGGGAACGTTCCACAGGCGACATCTTTGAAACCAACCCTGATACAAGCAGCTTCTTCGGCAGGACTACGTCATGATCAATACCCGAGCATGATCGCTTTAGGGCAGGCGAGGGCGTTCGTGCTCTTGAAGTTCATTTACGGTATAATAAGTGACCGGAGTACTTTCTGTCCATTCCGATCGATGATAAAGAAGATTACCCCCTGGTGGCTGAAATCTGGATGGTGACGCCCCTTTGAGTCCATTGGGGGTAACAACGATCAAAGGGGGGATAGAGCCATACTACTTACAGGACCGCATCCAAGACGGTCCCGATGCTGCCCTTTGTTCAAGATTCTACCTGAATATCCAATCTAAGGTGAAATGTCTAGGTCTGCCTGCACCAATCCCTCCCGTGTCTTACTTGCCAGTTACACAGCCATACCTCAAAAACCATGCCCAGAATCCCTGCGATGCAAATCCCACCCGAGTCACTAACCGTCGTTGCTCCAAGAGAGAACTCACGGTCCTCCGGTGGCACGCGATCGCTGATCTCCGCAAAGGTGTTGACGTATACTAGCCCGCCGAGCAAGCCCTCCCAGAAAATCACGAAAAAGACAAGATACACAGTCGGAATGAAATTAAAGAGTGATTGAAGAGTCAACAACAACAGGTTGACGATCTGAAGCAACGACGGCAGGTACACATTATGAACCCGCAGAAAGGGGGTGGAAGATCGCGAGATGAAGACGCCAAGTTGATAGATAGCGTTGTAGGCAGGATAAAATGCCCGAAAATGCCGGAAGGGTGTCTCCCGAAGGGGAAACAAAAGGGTCGGTGCAACTCCCTGGTTGATTGTATACTCCGCAATGTAAACGAGCAACAGGGGAAGCATACTACAAATGGATTAGCCACGTCCTTCGCATTCAAACCAGCTGATACACTCACAAGGGGAAGAAGAGCCGTTTCGCTCGCTCTAGGTGTGACGTGAAGGACTTCCAGCCACCTAACGTTCGACTGCCCCGAATGGGCTTTTTGTGAAGCCCGGCGGCGCCAAGAAGTCCCTCGTGCTCACCGCGCCACAGATTTACATCCTCTGTGTCGGCCTCTGCCTCTCGGGTATCATCGGCCTGAACAGTCTGATATCTAGTGCGCGCTTGAGAGAGATGAAGCGGGCCCTTTGGTAAAATCATAAAAAAGCTCAAAACCATAACTGCAGGCAAGCATGCAGAAGCTAGTAAAGTCGTTTGAACTCTGAAACCGAATGAAGTTGTCGCAAGAGCGTATGCTCCCGCGCCAACGAGCCCAGCGGCGCCAGTACCGCTTCCCCAGAAAGCAAGGCTGAAGGGCCCGTAAAAATGAGTCAATCCAACAAAGCTCAGCTCGCCACCTCCGCTCGAGAGACTCGCCAGAACGATGCCGGCGAGCTTGGTCGATATCGATCCGCCGTCAACATATGACGGGGGTATCGCAATAAACAGCATGCCCACAACAGACAAAGTAAAGAAGATCAAAACCCTTTTCGAGTATGGGACTAAATGTATGAAGTATGGGGCCACGAGTTTGGTTCCGAACGACGGCATAACATCCGCAAGGAGCACAACACCCTTAGGGACATCGGGCCCGACGAGATCCAAGGCGGCAGATAGGATGATTACGTACAGGACATTGTTAATTAGGCCTAGGAATAAGCAATGTCATCAGCGATTCATCCCCATGCTCCGCTATCCCAAGCGCAAGAAGGGGGCCATCCCAGGGGTTGAAGATGATGAGATGTGTAGATAAGCTTACCGAAAATCCAAAAGGCCACACAAACCCTTGGATCCGCATCCCTGAATATGGCTTTGAACCTCTCGCGAAACCTGGCCCACGAGGAAGCCGGAGTCCCGGGGAGAGGCAGCATTGCCGGAGTGCTGTCTCCTTCGGGCACAGGCATGCCACCGAGTCAGATCTGGTGATCGCTTGATCCGGAGCAAATCAGTCGAAGTGAGAAAAGAGTTTGTGAGAATGGTAGCCTTCGAGTTGAACCCAGCAACTTCATACTTCTCATTATATATGGGGTCAAAAATGTTTGAATATCGTAGTGTCTCGTGACCAGATGCTAAACTCTGAGGTACTGGGATGCCATGCGACAGGGTTAATCCGGGCAGCCAACCACGATGCCATATCTTTAGGTACCTACCTCTTAGGGCTGGCACTTGGGCTTAGCGCCGGCTTGGGCGCTGGGCTAGTGTGCAAGATTTAATTCAAGAACATTTTCCTTAACGAAAATTCTCCATCACTTTCACTCATTAGCAGTCCTCCTTCGGGAATATTATGAAGCTTCTAGAGACCCTGTTATATTTCTTCCTGGATGAAGTAGGGAAAGACGATGCAGAAGTTGGTGTTAACGTTGCTAGTCTCAACTCTCGGGTATTGGCGGATGGAGGCATGAACGAGTATTAATAATGTCCTCACGCTGCTACAGTGCTACTAATCTCGGCTTTGACGAGGGTGAGTGAATCTGTCACGGTCCAAGGTGCTGTTGAAGCACCCGCAGTTATGACTTTAGGTAAG
>NPHW01004350.1:0-12579 GCA_002240705.1 Elaphomyces granulatus
ACACCCACTACTCCCAGCCCTGGGTGATGGGAGTCAGCTAGATCATTTTGATAAGACTCATCCATTTTAGCAAGACTTACTTTAAGTTCGCGCCATTGATACCTCAAGATCCACTAGTTCTATTCTTCGTTAATCTATACGTATTCCTGTCGGCCCGAACCGATTTTTGATCTTTGACGACTCGTATTATTATTGTTCTTTTTCTTTTCTGATTCCCGGATACACCAAGGTTGCAATGAAGCCCATACATTATGTATATTAATTTCTATCTCGCAGTCTGCTCTGCCGAAAAACCTGTGAGCCAATCTTGTGATTGATATGACGACAAGGACGTATATCCATGATAGATCAGGCTCTTGGAAAAGATGCCGACCCTTTCCCTCTTCTAAAGAAAGTTGCGATTCGTGAACGCCTTAGCCACCCATGCTCGTGGACGTGATGCAAATCCAACCGTTGTCCAGCACGAAAAGGGTTTCAGAATCACGTGCTAAGGAAGACCTTATTGTACGGCACAGCGCCCATGAGGCAGAAGGATACTAGTATCTTTGCCGCATGCATGCGCAGGCTTCTATGCGGAAAGGAGCCGAAGGAGCAACGAAACCTTCGACGCTTGGTTCTCGGGTTAGGGGACACCTTACTGCTCGCTGCAAAGACTCGTATCGGCAAGAGCGTTATCTCTTCAATCTTGACTGGAAAGATTACGATCCAGTTAGTTCCATTGTCCAAGCTGGGAGCAGGTTCAGGAAATCGACAAATACCTAGTCGTTGGCAAGTGCCTGTTGATGTCCCACGAAACCAAAGCAAGGAGTGCAAATAAGTATACTCACATTATGACCTCGCCAGAGCAAATTGCAATGGGCTGGTTCTTGGGTTGTTGACTTCAGAGACCGCATCGGACTCGTCGCGATTGACCGTGGACAAGGCATTATGGCTGCTATGTTCAAGCGCCATTACGAACAGTCCTGACCCTCTATCGCCACAACACATTCGCCGGCACGCAACCCTCTTCCTACACGGCTACTCTGATTTGAACCGCGGATTAGATCATGAGAAGCGATTATTGACGTCTGCGTGCATATTCTACCTCGCTGGTGGACCCATTTTGTGGAGTCCGACGCGTTAGAAAGCACTAGCTCTCTCTGCAGCAGGATGGGATGTGCAACGTCGTACGCAAGGCAGCATGGCTACGAATGCTGTTTTTGTGCCTTCGATACACTGCCACACTGGTGACGATGCCAAGTGTGTGCTAATAATGGGAGACAACACCTTGCTTTAGACAAAGATCAGCCTTGACCGCCAATTCTACGCTCAGTAACGGACTAGGCCTGGGGAGTCAACCATTATTATTGAAGTCGTTCTGTGCCTCATGGTCCCCGGTGCTGAGACTAGCAGTCGATGTTGACAGCCTCGATCATCGATGACAGCCCCAATGGGGAGCTGAGATCGTGCTCCACCTGCGTCGATGTTTCCCCAGTACAGTACCTGGAGTTGTCTCGGCCCGGGCCACTCAATGACTGCCTCGAATTTCAATGGTGAGCAGTTGCATATCCACCTGTGTCGACCTCGTTGTCCCAAGGAAGTTGTCTGGGCGGCTGGGCCATGGGGAACAGCTCTGGCCTATCATGAGATCGACAATCGTGCATATTCACCTGCCTGACCATCGGGTCTCTCCCCGTTTGTCTATCTAATAATACGTGCTAATAAAGGTTAACCGCTGCATGCATCAAGTGATGATGCTGAAAGTCACAGGAGCCAATGCCGGGGTCTGGGGCTATCATAGGGCTCAATTGACTGGAAATTCCCCACGATTCAGAATAAAAAAAATAAGAATTGAATGGATTCGAAGGAAGCATGGATTCGAAACAGCCCCTCTCATGTAATACGCTATCATACTAGCGACTAGTGCTCTCTCGAGGTTTGGGTTGGGCTAAAGATTATTATGACCTGAAGAAATTAATAACAAAAGTCCTCTTGGAGTCATCGTCTTGACATCATAATAAATGTTGAATGTAAGATCTGGGCTTGAAATAGCAAAGTATGGCGGCTGAAAGGATCCTCCAATGCTTATCATAGCTTCAAACATTCATTGTTTGCAAAAAAATTGTTTAGGAACAATCAAGTGGAGCCTGTCACGATCATCCTTTTAGTGCACGTCAAATATATAATAATAATCTGTGGGTTGGCATAGCAAGTTATTAACAAGAACTGGAAAAACTTGGAAGTTGGGAGGGCACAATCCGGCTATGTAATGGTCATTGAGACACCACTATCGTAGGGCCCAAACTGATGATCTTCAGTCATCGATCTCAGTGTACTATCATAGATAGCTTGGTTGGACCAGGGGGAACTCGGTACTGTACTAGTTCGAATTAGAAAATATTGGCGTTAGGGTATGTAGTGGATTATCGAGAAAGAATGAAGGTAAACATAATAGAAGCGGTGTATCGGGTTACCCGTTAAGCCCTATTATAAGCCTCATGATCCCGTTTTTGACCAAGACTCCCAATTGGAGCAATGTGAGCCGCACAGTGCGCGAAAATAAAACCTCAAGAAAAATTGATAAAATTTAAATGATTATTAAGACAGCTAGGCTGTTACTAACTACCCTGTTTGTATCCAAGAAGCATTTCAAATAAGAGCAAGTCTCGTCTGTGACTATTGAAGTCTATTGTTCCTCGAACAAATCCTGGCATGCGAAAGCACAGTCTACATTTGGCTCGGGTCTGGGATCCGAGACAAAGTCTACATAGCTGTGTGGAACTCGCGTGTAGGTTTATTTTTATTTTTGTTTTTCTTTCTCGTTCGGAGTCGTTCCTGCCTGACGTTAGCTAATAAATAAATGAGATCTGCAGGTTGAGCGTAAGAGAGGATACAGCATGTCGGAATTAAGACGGAAGGGTCCAACATCACGTTGTCACTATTATCGACGTAGCGGAACCAAAGATTGTCGATCACCCTGCCTCCTCTTTCCCAGTCTGTCTCGTCGAGGCCTCAAAGTCTAGAAACACAGACGGCGTGATTTTCGCAACGGAACTTTAAGTCCACCAATAAATCCTTGATATCGCGACTCCACATGGCAAGCTATCATCTCCAGCGTAACCGGTCAGGAAGCTTGTAGAGAATATTATTGGGCGGGTCCCACATAGACGAGAAAAGTCGCAAAAGGAAAAGGAAGAGGAAAAAGAGTAAAACCAAAAAAAGGACAGCAGCCAATCAATGTAACCTAAAAGGTATATTCAAAACGTGTTGCTGTGCGTTATACACATATGTAATTGTGCGCAATCACCAGGACTCAAATATTATAATGCCCACTAGTTACCAAAGTCTTTAAGCACTAGGCTAGACGTGGCGGGAGCAGGGCACCTGTAAAGCTTAGGCCATGCTTACCTATCATTAGGTCGGCTTGTGTCACCAGAAAAGACAATTTCCCCTGCCCACTGATAAGGTAGTTCAAGGCCTGTCAATTAGAGAAAGCCTTTGGTCTCGTGCAAAGACTGATTGAAAACAATTTCCAGACTTATCAGTCAATGTCTGCATGCTGTAGCAACTGAAGACTGGAGGTTTGATATAAGTGTTTGCGGTAATTGGCCGCAATTTTGCGCCACTTTGCAGCAGGAGAGAGAAGAGAGTAATCTCAGGGTATGCATGGGCGAGAAAATAACAAAAGATAATCGATACTATCCAGAATTTCAGCAGGTCACAAATCCATCGCAAATCATATTAAAGGTATTCACGTCCAATGTATGGACAGGAGCTGTGTAGAAAAGCCACATCTCACGCTCAAATCACAGGGCCAATAGTAACTGCTATTTCGGGAATATTTTATAAATTTTGAGACAAAAATGGCGTTTCCGAAAGAAGATCTCTAACCATAAACCCAGGGATCGACAGTACGGCGTCCGGAAATATTGTGTGATCGAATCCAACTGTCGCTCCACGTGGAGCTCCGGGCTACTCAAGGCATCGGAAGGTCTCCGGATGGAAATATTTGCCTATGCAGATTAATCGTTTCCCTCGTGGGTCCCAGTAATTAGCCTAGCCATATTGCAACTCCGCTGACAAAAAAGACAGCGCCATACAATCTAGCCTTTCCAAATACGGGGTGGGGCTTTTGTTGATATCCAGAGGGTCTAGGCGCAGCCACAATCTTGCTCTCTTCCTCGCCAACTGCTACCGGATCTTGCGGTCCGCGGGTCTCACAGCCAGCGCCCTAAGCCTTTAATAGATTATTAAAAGAGCGCTGCGTAAATAGCGGCGGAATAAGGGAAGACTATCATAGCAGTCAACTAGATGGGTTTCTGATACAGTCTGGGGATCATCCAGACCTTCACCCCTTGCCGAATCGACGGCAACAACTTAACGATGAAAACGCTATATGGCCGCATGGTGGCTGAAGTTTCGATCAGTCTCGGGGGGCGAATTCGCAGCACTGATACAATTGAGGGTTGATAATCTTATTTCCACTGAATATGACGGCAAAGTTCCTGATCGCAAGTTGAGTCACGTCAGACTAACCATCTCGGAAGCGGGACCTTGCAAAGGACAGAATGTGTTGTCTATCACACAGTCATTCCTGCATCTGTAATTGGTTTGGACGCCTTCAATGCCAGCCATCTCCATATTTTTGCTGTTATTCGTCGACACCTCTCAAAAGCCTAGGATGCCAACAAACGATGTAGGGACTTAGATCACGAGGTCAGCTTAGTGCCAAAGCATCATCAAAAATTAGGTGGCCTACTCTGGAGAAACAAATGGCAACTAAAGGATGCTTATAGACCGTTGTTTCTTCTCCAGCTAGTGTCTGACGCCCCAAGAGCCGAGATCCTCATTCCGACATTCGTTCTTATCAACATGTACCCCGTCCGTACGTGTATGTAAATTTGGGAGGTATTCGCTGACAAAAATAAATCTAAGTCCGAACTTATGACCTTCGATTGAGTTTTACCCATTTTTTCCCTTGGAAAAAATGAGGGCGCATAGGAAATGGCAAAAAAGAAAAAAATGCGGAGGCAGCGGTAGCAGCGTCAAAAAAAGCCCCACAACCTGGAGCTCCGAGCACTTCGCATAGCTAGCTTATCATACTCTCGAAGCTGCCGCTACAGGAGCGATAGAACTTCAATGCAATGTAAACCGAACCAATTTAAATCCAAGATTAATAATCACCTAGATAGGGCATACGATCTTTGCATATCGTTATAATCAGTTGTGCAGTATGGTCCTGGGAGCTCCACGACTAAAGAATAGATTTTGACCGCCGAAAATTTTAGAGGGAAGTGCTCGCAACCCTCAGGACATGACCGCTACTTGCGCCACAAGCATAAGTTATTTTGAAGGAAACCCCATAGAGCTTATTACCGGGATCTCGAGGGATGGTCAACGAGCTATGTTCGCCACAGAAAAAACACCAACTTCTGCGAAAGTATAATAAAACGCGACAAAGTATTGGGTCATTCAGTCGATGCTGGCCGGTTCGAAATAAAGATATGGGTTCGAACAATATAAACCAGGTAGTGGATAGTTGATTTTGATGCATCAACTTTCACGGCATACGCCGTAAGTACCGCCACGACTCGGTTGTAACCCCTGTCTGGCTCGGTCGCATAGTATGAGCGCGTAGCCCGAAATAGAGCAACTCAGTAAGGAACATCATTTTAGGGGTGAATTGTGCGTGCGTCCTTCGGTATGCTCAGGATTTCAGACTTAATAGTCATGAAGAGAGAGTTCTCCGCAACACTCCGCTGGCAATATGAGAACCAAAAGGTGAATATAGGATGATTAAAGAATCCCCAAAATAAATAAACATACATTAAAATACGCAGGGGCCGACTCCACTAGTTACCCCACGATACACAAGTCTCCCATTTGGAATCTCTCGGAGAAAGCTAGGTTCGGGGACGCAGCCATGACCGTGCGAGACAAAAGGGGAGCCAATACGGAACAGTCCCAGTTGTCAGATGACAGTTGTAGGACCCTTTTCTCGCTTTAGCATGGTTGAATCTCCTGCACCCTTGTCAAACGGAAGCCAACCCGGAGGGATCAGACTATTGGTACAAGCCCGAAGGTGCTAGGGCCGCCGGTGCAAGACTCGGCAAGATGCGAAATCCGCAGTACCTCATGGCCTTAGCAACTACCTTTGATTGCTAACTCAGCCAACTTTTCTCACAATAATTAAAGAGCAAGACAGGACAGATTCTCATGATAATCCATGTTTCCAATCAACCCCTCTTTATACTGCGTTCCCGCCACGATTCTTCGACAGAACCGACACGGAAGGAGAGGGAAAGAGCGAAAAGAAAAGCTCACGATGTCACAACCGGATAGAGCCTCCATTGAGGCTAACGCGGAAGGAAGCATAAGGTACCTAAGTATAACTTCCTCAATAAAAGTTATGCCACTGAAATGAAGCGGAGAGAGGAAAATAAGGAACCAAACAGCGAGGGCCTAGGGCCTGGCGGAGACTCAGATAGTCAAGATTTCCTGCAAATCGGAAGTTGGGTAAACGATTACCCAACAGGAGACTTGGAGATCGAGGGGTAATAAATGAATCGACATTGGTGGATTTTGGTAAGGCGCATTCTTTTCTTGCATAGTGATTCATTCATAGAACCATGGTGGCTGAATGCTGATGCTAATTCCAGGTACCACAACAAGAATGGGATGTCGTGAAGCAGTTTTATGGGGGCTCAACAATTTTGGCTGATTCAGAGAAAGCATCCATGTGATCTGGGCACCAATTGATCGTCGCGATGCTGCTGTAGTTCAAAATGTGGCCCAGAGAGCCGATAAGAACTCTTTCCAACCTATCCAATTTGTCGTCGCAGACGCATCGAGGTTGCGAGATGGCAGGAGATTGACCCCTAGTCCTGGATACCATGATATTCTAGCCTCACATTTCAATGATCTGATGGACTACAA
Organism: Elaphomyces granulatus; assembly: GCA_002240705.1. NCBI lineage: Eukaryota > Fungi > Ascomycota > Eurotiomycetes > Eurotiales > Elaphomycetaceae > Elaphomyces > Elaphomyces granulatus. The sequence goes on from NPHW01004350.1 coordinate 6,916, forward strand.
GGTCAAAATGCCATCCTCCGATAGTCAGACGCTAGCAACCAATTTATCAATTTTATGGACTGATGTTTGGACACCTGACACTTCAGTCAGTTTAATCAGACAACATTAAGTCCACAACCAAGGCCCCAGAGAAAGAACAAACTGAAGTATGCTCCGACGATTCCGCCAGCTGAAGAGCCCAAAGTCGGTCTGCGCCGAATGACTAGTCTTCGTTCTCTCGGAAGGTATCCGACATGATATTCGCGCCAGAGACAAGCCACAGGAACTCGGTTGCCGGAAATAATAGACAAAGGAAATGGTATGAAAAGCGGTCAAAACTAGAAAGACAGAGAATGGTAAAAAAAATAAAAAGGGAGAAGAGACACTTTGGTCTTTAAAAAGTAACGTGTCCATACAAAAGTAAATAATTTAGTTTCTCGCGTTTGACAATATGGCTTTGTGCAGCCAAAGGTTCACAGTGAAGGTGAAAAGAAAGGAAAACAGAAGAACAGGCATGCCAATTAATTTAAAGAAAACAGCCAAGTTACCTTTTATCAGTTTCTTAGCCAGACTCTAACCATAGAGTCCGCAATGGAAACGGCCGCTATGAGCCAACTGCTCAAGGTCCAGATATTCTGGTTTGTGCAGAAGGTGGTCAAGCAGGGCGAATAACTTCATAAAGAGCTGTGTTTCCCGATTCCCAGTTGAATCACCAAATCAAGATAATATGGGTTATGGCCATGTCAACCTTCAATCACAATCATCAGCCTAATCGGGTTTCTTAGCTTCATCTTTCGGCTTTTCGGGATCCACCTGGACTTTTGGTGGACGATGAGAATGCCGTCGTCGACATGAGTGACGAAAAGAGTGACGGAAATCTTGTCGATGTCCATATTTGATAGCTGGTTGCGAGTTCTGAGCTTCACTTCACACTCGGAGAAGACGTCGCGAGGCCGTTCTTCCACCGAGTGTTTAGCTCTCCAGTCATTCCCGATGAACTCGCCAGATGATATCCAAGGGTGAGTCGATATTTCGTGGCATCGTGGCACAAGATCGCTTCGTGGATGACTGTGATATATTACACCATGTGGTTTAGCTTGACTAACCTCCCCAGTGCTTTCCGAGCTCAGTACATTTGATGAAGCAACCGGGTTTTCAATGCCCTTGGCACAACCTACAACCGCCGCAGCCATAGTTATACCTAGAAAAATAGCAGTTAACCTCCGGCCGATATTGCAGATGCAAAAGCCACTTCGGGATGCATCGAAGCCCAAAGGCATCAGAGAGAAGACTTCATACTCGTCAAAGTCAAACACAGTCTTCAAAACAATAGCCCTCCAAACAGGGAATGAAATTGCAGGCGAAAGGAATGACATCCATCTAAGGATGACGATACATAATTTCATCATTTGATGCCAAGAACGAAAAAGATAATAATTACTCACCAAATAACAGATTGAGTCCGCATGAAAGGCACTTTCTCTATCACGCCGATTCATTGGAAATCACAGTTAGTGTGCGTTTCTTCATACACATGCTGCTTGTGTTTCGGCCCAGTGCCAATGGGTCGTCATAGGAAAGAATCCATCGTGCCAAAGCTGGATCTGTTTCACCATCATGTGCAGCCCTTCCCTGTGCGCTTCTTCCGTTTGCGTCTCCTTTCCGAGCTGGCCCGCTCAGTGGTTCCGGAGATGTCCTCCTTTTGTTTCATTGTGTCAGACTGCGCAATGGGACGCTCCGCAGGGTTGGAAGCCAGTGCTTTGGGCTGTGAGTCAACTTCTGGGAGCAGGGAAGTGATTGTAGATGGGTCCTTTCCTGCGCCAGGATCCCTACTGGGCCCCAACTGTCATGCTCGGAGAAGGGAATGAATTCTTTCTCTTCTTCATCTTTCTCTTCGATATCAAGCTGCTCTCCTGTGGATGATGCAAAGATTCGAATCTGCTCGTCTGTAAGTGTCCTCTTCACTCCGTCTGCATAGTGTTTCTCTTCCTCTTCCTCTTCGATGTCAAGCTGTTCTCCTGTTGACGAGAGATGCGGTAAGAAACCTGGGGGAAATGAGAAGTGCTTGGCTTGGAAAGCACGCAGGTCATCCTGTGAACATCCCAGTTTGACGTCAGTCATTCACCAGGTAGACTCACTTGTCATCGTTGGAAGGGGCAGCTGGCCATATCTGTTGTCACTCTTCCCGGAGCAGCTGCTGAAGGTCTACTATGCTCCTGATTCTATGCCTGCTGAGGGTGGAAGAGAAGCGGACGGGAAAGTCACAAGAGTAATGACAGGAGCCAAAACAACAGGACAATAATGATTTTGCCTGACTACATATAACAATTTCATTAACGGCGTTTTTGGTATTTGAACGATCAATACTAGCACTCTCCTTGAACGAATCAAAGATGGATCCGGCCAGAAAAAGCCGTAAGCGCCAAAGAGCTAAAGAGGCCGGTGTGTGAACCAGCTTTTGTTTGATTCTTCAAGTTGTGTGGTGGACTTGAGTTCATTTTGTGGGTTGTACAGTACATTACATGTACATACATACTAGTATGTATGTAATTGTACAAAGCTACCTATGATCAGGTATGTACCATAACTAGCTATCTCGGTGGGAATGAGAAGTACCTCATTTAACAGGTTTCCTATCGTTACCTTGACGCTATCGAATTGTACCTTTAAGTATTTGTGAGCCGCTGGAGCCGATAGTGGCAAGATGGCGCTTCTGTTCTAAGCAAGCCGAGCAGTCTAACTCTACGGATTGTTGGAGGAACTTCCCCGCGCCTCTTAGACGCCGCGTACAGCGGTTGGCGACCTCGTTATATAGAAGCTCAGGCCTCTTCTGAGTGCGCTTCTGAGGCAAGCCAAATGCAGCTAATAAAAACCGATTACGCATTCGGAGCAGATCATACAGACGGGACCATTGTTTTGAACCCTCAACACCAGCAGTACCAACCACTGGTCCTCGAGCTCCAAACCAGCAGTCCAACTGCTCCAGGATTATTCCTAGTTCGCAAACCGGTCAGGACCCAATCTGCCGTGACGGACTGATGGGTAATTATGGCAGCTGCGCACCAAGGTCGCTTTACAAAGATGCACTTCGACCACTGGGAGTCGAGGCCGGATGGATACCCTGGGGCTGGTTTAGCGAAGTGATGACGGACTCCTAGAAAAGGAAAAGAAAGAGAAAGAGAAGAAAAGGCCATCCATAAATATGCGAAGGCCAGTTCTTCATCGGGGATCGCCCGAATCTGCTCTCATGCAAGCTGGGATCGTCACGGAGAATACTCCAACTGAACTGGGGACAAGTCAGACTTATTATTACCTAGGTATGATACGAGTTCTTTTCAACGGTGGCGTTTGGGGTATGTACATACATACTGGACGAGATCTATGGCACGTTTAACTTGACCTATATTACTAGTATGACCTATTATTATGTAGCACAACCGCGAGGAGAATATTCAGGATGCAACTTGGAAGAACACTGTGAATGAATTACATAGTAGTAGTACGCTGTGATTCTGGGAACGTGTACATCATTATGAATAGATCAAAGTAACTTACTCGACAACAATGATACCTAACCTGTTCGAGGCCATTTACTGGTGCTGTGTCTGGATCTTCAACCTCGCGTCCTATGTATTTTAATTTTTCCTTTCCTTTCCTTTCCTTTCCTTTCCTTCTTCTCTTTTTTCTCGCATTTTGTCATAAAAGGGGAGTTACTACCTAGTTATTAGAGTTTGCCGGCTTGTAGTACTAGTAATTAGCGTATGGTGGCGTATTTTAGTGGTTCCGAATATAATTTTAGTTTTCGCATACTAGTACACTAGTATCCTCGAATTTCTCCGAAAGACGGAAGAGGCCTTATTCGAAGCTACATAAAAGAGATATACTCGGGACCGCTCTTTCACCTCGAAGCATACTCACCTCGGCCATATCGCGACTTCAAGAGGCGAACAGAACCTAACCTCAATGACTCCATTACACCAGTAGGAATGGAGCTTCCTGTGAAGTAGCTATAGGCGAGAGATGTTACCGTCGATTGCTACTAATCATCATATCTAACTAAGTTCAACGGTCAACCACAAGGTCACAAAGCACGATTTCCACAAGCACTGCCACTTCGTAAGGCCAGTAAGCTCTCCACAAGAACGAAAGCAGCTGAGCTACCATGCACCTTTACCACCTTCTCCACCGCTTCCCAACATCTTCGCGCCTCACGTGGTCCAGACACGGGGCCGGCTACGAAAGGATCACTCTACCAGGCGCAATCCGTCAGCTTTCGATCTCACGGCAGGTACTCAAGTTCATAGATTAGGTCGAGTTGGTGGTGAATCCTTCCCGGTAAATCTTATCCTTTTAGGCTTCACCCAGCAGCTTGCTCACCACCTTACAGGCGCCTAATTCATCTCAGATCACGATCTCCACCCCCTCAGAGAACGCGGTAGCAGTAATCCAAATCGACGATCCGATGCTCACACATTCACAAATCACTAGTCAAGAGCAGGAAGCTACTAGCTGAGCTGAGGTCACTCATGTTAACCTCATGAGTGGTATACAGGCTGCTCAGCCGCCGGCTACTACACTGGCTGCTGCTACGGCAGCAGCAGCAGCAGCTAAGCCAGCTGGCCGGAAACCAAAGAAGCGCGGCAGGCCAAAGGGATCGAAGGATAAGCAGCCGCAATCGCGAAAGAGGACGCAAGCGGGTGATTAAGGGCTAAAAAACGTACTAGTAGAGGGCATTTACAAGGTGGAGAGGCAATACATAACGCTGCTGTATCTGGCTTAGTTATTAGATGAGGTATAATTACTACGCTTGAGTCTCACCACCATGAATACATGTACCTAATCTTTGCCGTACTTCGAATCGTACATATGATACAATTTTTCGGCTTACAGGTTGCGGCTCTGCGGATGGTACTCTGCGCTGGAAAACCCTTAACTATGAATCGTACCGTGAATATCACACGTGCAGCAACCATCAATAATTTGAGAACTAATATATTAGAATTTAACAATAATTCAAGTTTATCGTTAACTACTACCTAGGTAGATAGTAGTTTACTTGCTTCCTGGTAACTCCTCGAAGTGTTGTACTAAATATATCAATATATGAACGTCTCTGTTGCATATGCATAGGAATCGGGATCATATTATTATTCGTATTCGTTTCGGAGCCCTAGGTAGCGAACGCTGGCGATCTCGGATCTTAGACCTTCAATTTAAATAGAATGGACTCCTTGTTAAGCTACGTATACCAGTACAACCTTCAAGTTCGGCCAATATATGCGGTAGAAACTTGAGCTGCGCCGTATGATCGTGGGTCCTTGATTAATTTGAATCCATGGATGTCGCTGGTGCTAGGTACGTATATTATACATTCATATTAAACTTACGACAAACCGGATATCGAGCACTGTAACTCTTATTTGGAACCTATAACTTGAATCATCTCTGTCCAAGGAAAAAAAAAACCCCCCTTTTCAAACATGCGTTTGGATACTACTATTTCTTGAGTCTTTCTACCTTCGTCTTTTCGCTGCCGCACCTGCAATCAGACTGAGACAGCTTTGGCCTGTTGAATCACCGTTCACTGCAGGAGGATGGTATACGTGCTCCAAATTTGAAAGATGCACGGAGCGATTCTGGACCGGCGTGAGTAATTATTAATGTTGTATATCACTATGGGAAATT
>NPHW01004352.1:0-10731 GCA_002240705.1 Elaphomyces granulatus
CCCACTACTCCCAGCCCTGACTGTGGTAATGGGGGTTTGTTCCCTTTCCGATCATGTTGGGCTGGAAAATGATCCTATTCCTCAGATTCAGAATACAGCAATGATATTCGTTGCCATCGTAACAAGGCCTCGAGCTGACGGACCTGTTAAAAGAGTGCAACCCATTTCAGGCGAAGATGACCTATGAGCAGCTTTAATCTGCAGCGTCTCCAATGAACCTATTCATCTGGCTATCAGTCCACAGCTACGTTTGGTGATGGAGATCGGAGATGACCGTCGTAAGGAAAACGTGCTGACGGCGTCAGAGGTTGCGGCAATATTACCTGACCACGGAGCTCACTCTGACGGTCGTGACCTAGTTTTGGTACTCTTCAGATCATTCCTTTGAGCAAGCTTGGTGCCAGTGATGAGCAGCTGGACGACATCTGGAAGCTGGTTCCAATCCGTGTCTCATTGCGAAGGCCAAGAGTTCCTCTAGTATGACGGAGCCATGGATAAGCTTTCTTGAACTCGAGCTGATGTGACACTATATTCCAGCGGCAGTATATGATAAGTAATCTATTTAATCTTCAACATTACTAGTAACTACTTGATGAGATCGGTCAACCATGCTAGCATCTCCACATCTCAGGCTCAGATGAACGCCGTATTGTGAGAATATAAGAGGGCGTTCCTCCAACAGCTCTATAGTGAAAATTGAAAAGGGGATGGAGTCTGAGATTTGCCAACGCCATTCCGTACATGAACCTCTGGGTTTGAGTTCCTCCTCTTCAATACTTATATTCAAGCTCTGTATAAAACCACTAAACCAGAGTATGACATTCTATAGACTCAACCCCCCTGGACTTTGCCCGAATCCAGAGCTGCCTCGTTATAGCTACCACCGTTGAAACTCACCCCTCTTAGTACGGTAAGTCTCCCTAAATCTTGAAAATTGATTCAAGAAGAGATTGCGAATTGCTTAAATACATGTGTATGAATTACATATTCAAATATGTATGCGGGAACGAATAATGGTGGCTTGTACCAGACAAATAAGGAGATCCGAAAAAGACTGATAAGAGCAATAATGTTTATCTGATCGTTGGAGCAACAGGTTGACGAATAACGTATGTACCGTTAATAAAACTTGTAGAGGAATTTGTACCTTGTATGGATTTTGGTGAACACTTTTTGGTGGAACTGCCATTTTGACAAATGGTACCTCAATGCTCGAACAAACTCTCAGAGTTAGTTAGTAATAATGCACTGTACACATATGTACGTAAATAGATTATGGGCACTCGTTACTAGAACGGGTGGAGAAGACCAATATGATAAACAACTGCCAACCAGCGTTTAGATCACCGCAAATTCACTCTTTGCATCAATCAGCCGGTAGCGGTGTTTCTCTTTTCGGTCTTTAAGCAAGACAGCAACGCAAATGAGGAGAATCACATCGAGAGCTATCCGAAAGGAGCAGTTGTCAGTTGTTGCGTGATAACGATAGACATCATTTTATCGAGAATATCTTACCGACGATACCAAAGCCAGCGGTAAAGACGAGGTTCAAAGTTGAATTAGAGAAATTTGAGAATGGCCCCACACATCCCAGCATTCCGGCTGCTATGAGAGGGGATATGCACGTGCTATCTTGGACAAAAGATGGGGAGGTGCTGTTGAGATAGCCGCAACAGTTGAACTTATTCACTTGTTAGCTAAACTGCATCCACCTAATTGCCTCGCATATATAATACAACTCATAGCATATGATGTAAGTTACTTACCGCCTGCTGTAGTAAACTCTGCATTGCAGTCGATTCCTGGCCCCATAGTACGTTCAATTCAGCACGTGTCTGTAATGTGTCATACCAGATTATTAATCCCAGCACAAGTGTAAATCCAGCACACACGATGATAAGCCAGCCCTGGAGCTTGAGCCAAAATCGATTATCGGACATCAGTACCCCAGGGAGCGAGATGGCAAACGTAGCAAAGACGAAGACAGCATTGACGGCGGCACCTAGAAGATAGCAAAAGAGTCGTCAGCACTTTAACAACACGACTCATTGATACTTAATCACTGTGCTTAGGAAATGATTAGTCGCCACCAACCCTGGAGTGGAACCTGCTTAAACAGCAGAATGGTGGGTGCAGAGTCCAAACTGGGAGCAGTTTGGATTTTCGCCTCAAATATCAGGGCTGTGCCGAAGAGAAGTGCACCCCCGAGAACAAAAAGAAGGTCCGTAGCCAAGTATATTATGAGAATTTTGTTGATATTTGCCATTTTCGTTGTCGTTACCTCCGTAGATCTTCAAAAATATTTAAAGCCTGGCTTGTTTAACCAGGTAATTATTACTTCAACTGTTGAAACGATGTCGAAATCAATATGCAGGAAATATCATATCCGACGACCTGCGTCCTTTCATATACGAATCTATATTAAGCTTATGTTTTCGGTAAGGCCTTCATTTATTCGTCCACCGAATACTTATGAGTAGCGAGAATAGCGTTTTCGTGAGCTGATAACGAGCGCAACTCTGCAAATCCGCAAAGCAAGGGGATGAAAAGGAGAGAATCGAGAGTGACTTGGTGCCAGCCAAGAACACTCAAGGAAAGAAATGTTCTTCGTGAATAGTAAACAATGAAGATGAAAATAAAAATAAGATCACAACGAAATTATTGAGACCAGCTCAGAAATTAGTTAGAGAGAAATCGACAAAGTCAAAATCGAGAGGTCGATATTAAAACGAGCTGCCGTCCACTCCCTTAAATACTGTTGCCTCATTGCAGACATCCGTAGCTTGTGAGGTTCCAGGTCTTGAGTTCAAGCAGACTTCTGACGAATGGAGTTTCATATCATAGAGCGTCTAGACTCTAGACATATACTGTATCATACAATGAACTGTCTATCTAGTACTAGTTCATACTTATACATACCCAATTTTTAAGGCAATCATATTGTAATCTTAAGATCCACCGTATAAACCCAATCTTAAATAAATCGTCGCTATCCGACGTGGATTCCGAGCCGTCAAAGTGCAAATGTCTGTGCACGAGGCGCAAGCAGTATGGGGTATCCACAATAACTTCCCCCTCATTGGGCAGAGCCATGGACGTACTGATGCCGGTACTTTACATCCCGATACTAACTACATTAGTTCCGGATCCTTTGTACTAGTACAATAAGCTAAAATACCGTAGATTCCTGAGGAACCTGGCATTCAACAGCGTCACCTGTGAACTTAAGCTTGCCTTGAGGTACAGTAACGCCAAAACAATGTAACTGGCAGTTGAACTAGATCATATTATATATTTTATAGAATCCGGTATGATGATATTGTACAGTAGATAATCTGGACAGTGGACATAATACTGCTTACATATGATGAGACAAATTATGTACGACAGGTGTATCATACGGATTCATATCATGGCTCCTTGCCATAATCTTTTCTGCGTGAAGTACTACTACGTACTACCTCTCGTACTGTTTTCTGATGTATGTGCTATGCATGTACATGTAACTGATACAATAATGCTGCATGCATTATTTGGAACCCATAGATGTAGGTTTTTTTATTTTATTTTTTTGGAAATAATACTTATACTTATTACAATCTATGTAGTCTCAACTCTCGGTATACCTTTTGGCACCCCTGCCAAGGATGAAGGTTCCCTGGCACAGGATGAAGAACCCTCGCTGTGTAAGTGTGATTTTGAAAAGCGAGAGCTCGGTGTACGGTGGTCCAAGCGCCGGCTGTGCCTGATGTGCTTCTTACCTATCATAAGGAATAATAAAATACTTGGATATCTTACTTTCCCTGAACGCGACAGACAATTTAAAGATATTGCTTTCCGCATCCTTCTATCATGATTCATATGCTGTAGGTATTAGTAATCCTACACAACTTGCTGTGTACTACCTACTCTTTTCAGATATCTAGTCTGAGACGAGGCTCGCCGGATGACTTCTTCATTGATAGCATTGGAAAGCGGGGATTCCTGGGAAAGAATGGAAATACTGCATTGACGAACGTTTTTAACCGAATTCTCGAAAAAAACGGATAGAATGAAAAGCGGAGTAACGCTTAATCATTGGAGGGTATATCTGTTTCAGTGTAATGGTGAGTTTTCGCTCTTTCTAATATATACATTTCGAGTTCACTATATTCAGTTCCTATGCTATGCCACAACAATAGATGAGTCATTAATCAATAAAATAGAGATTGCATGCGAAATATGGAATTGCTCCAAAAACAGAGGACAATGACCAAAAGAATTAGTCATGGTGCGAGGCTACCGGTGCAAGGAGATCTTCTCTTGCCTTCCACAACTAAGATCGCCGCCGAAATTGGATAGGCGGAACCAATTTGCATGAGTTTGCAGTCAAGCTACAGTCAAGCTTCTCCCTGCGTCTCCTCCGATGGCAATTGGGGATAACGCGCCGGTAACGTCTTTGGGCCAAATTAGCCACTCCTTCCATTCGTTGCCTAGCGCGGCATCGACCTGCGTTACCAGGTACCGCGCCCAGCCTTGCATGAACCACTGATCATCCACCCGCTGCAACAACACCGCATAGTGTGCTAGGATGACCATCGCCTCCGCTTCTTGGTCCCGCAGCATGTCTAGATAACGATGCGGGATGGCAACTGGCCACACATAGATAACAGGTACAAAGTCCTGCCGGCGATCCATGAGAAGGGAGACCTGGGTGAAGCTGTTAAGTAGCTCGTGGATGGCCAGTGCATAGGTATTGGCCGTTTCTCGATCATGTGCTGAACGTTCCGTCCCGCACAGCCGCAATAGGTCTGTTACCCGACCGCAGTCTGGGATGCGGTGTGACGCCGCGGTATCTTGGAGCATTCCCTTCTTCAACAACGGCGCTAAGAAGCTGCGCGACACCGCATCCCATTGGGTCTGTAAGACTGAATTGCAGCCGCGGATCATGTGGAACCAGTCGAAGAGGTCCTTTTGAAAGCCGATGCTCTTCGAGTTACGAGGCGATGCGAAGGCAAGAACGACGACGATGCAGGAGAATGCGAAGATGGCGACACAGTTGGAGGAGTCGACTTGGTTTAAAGCATCTTGAAAGGCCTCGAGGGCAAGGGTCTGGTGACTCGAAGCGCGTAGCGCGAGGGACTCCCGCCGATTCGGACGGAGATGATGCAGGTGGAGCGCAGAAACGGCCAGGATTCCGCGCAGAAGAAATTCATGTTGAAAGCCCAACTGGACCACTTGGGTCTGCCAGAGCTCAGGCGAGTCCGGGGGAGACCCCGACGGGAGAGTCCTGAACGTGACGGTCGTGTAATGGTGCAGCAACTCCAGGTCGCTCACCTGCAGCCCGGATGGTGTCGTCACCACAGGGTTGCCTGCCAATGGGCCCACGAAAAGAGAGGATGAGGCCGTGCGGTTTGTTGATGATGATGATGCTAGCTGTCCTGGAGCTCCGGCCGACACGTTGATGCTGGGAGCAGGTGGGGGGCGATGTACAAATTCGCATTCAATCTGCCTGCGCGCGCAATTTGAACATTGTGGTGGGCGCTCATCGCACTGGTAATAGGGTTCGTCAGCAACAGCATCTTTTCCCCCATTTTTCTACTTTCATTTCCTTTCGGTTCTTTCTCTTCTCGCCCCTAGTTTCCTATTTTTTTATTTTTTTATTTTTTTTTTATTTCATTGGGGTATACATAACACAAAACGAAAAGAATCGAATGATAAGAAAGAGAATATTTTTACAAAAGGCACGGGCAAGGCTAGAGGGAGGGAGATACCCAGCAGAGAAGCTATGAAGCATAAAGGATAGGTACTATCATAGAAGATATCAGTGCATGGGTTATATACTTTGATGCGACGGAGTTTACACTGGCTGCAGCCATTCCTGGACTTCGTATGCGACCGTCGGCCCCCCATGACCACCGACTGGTGTCAAGTCATGGTCAAAATGTGTGAACCGAGAAAAGACATCAAGAGGATAGACAGATAGATACTACCAGTGAGGCGACAGAAGATTGGAGTGATGTTTTCAGGGAAACTCTCTAGTCACTGTGATACGCGTATCCCGTACTGCACGATACGTGTTGGATGACACGCAGATGATATTTGTCTCGCATGTCTGTATTGTATGGTATTTGCTTTGACGGCCAAGGTCACCTGATATGGTGGCTTGCCTCAGACTTATCTCTCCAATCAGCGGAGTCCGCTTCAAGAAGAATGTCAACCAGAGCTCGTATTCATCCATTCATCCAAGAGACTATTATTGTCTTGTGTATTCGAGGTCCCTGCAGGAAGGGCGGATGCTACTTCATACCGTTAGGCTCGAGGGTTTGGCCACCCACTATCTCAAATTACTTTTCCTATTATACGTAGTACATTACAGAGTCAAGACACCATCGTCTGAGCCTGAGGATGCGGCCTCCGCACCATACCGGAAATCCGTCCGGAGATCAAGAGGGCTGGCATCAACTTAAACAGGTTCAGATGGCGTTTCAAGATCTTGTGGTGAAGAAGAATACCCAACTCTGCACGTGGCGGTGAAGGAGATTTACTAATAATAATAATTAGACAGGCGTGTTACATACTATGTAGCTAGTATACTAGTAGTACGTACGTTCCAGCCTCGCTTGATCTTCCAAAGATTGTTCTTGAGGGTTTTCTTTCCCCACATTATGATATAGTAGTATGCGCAGATAGCTCCGTATAACTAATTACCCCAGCATGCTCAGACCCTCGTTTAATTCGCCGGGTCATAGACAAATCATGCAACTCACCATCATGGTCTGAGCGTGAGCATGTGCTGAGATAACCAAATATATGCATTGTGTAATCGAAATGTGAGGCAAGAAGTCGCGAGGCGAGTGGCTATGTATAGTTCAACCTCCAATTCCAGCATACCTAGTACTTGCCACATCGATGTAGCTAGAAGAAAAAGAAGAAAAAGCAAGTCATGCGGCCCAAGCCATGTGGAGTTCATGACACTACGTCGCACGTAAGTCCGATTTGGAAGCAACGGAATAACTAATACATACACTAAATAATGAAGCGACAGCATTCCCGTAAGACAGTAGTGGAGATGCTAACTTGATCCTTATTAGTTATATATTGGTGGTAAGGCTAGGGCTACAGGTTCGATCGAGCCAATTGGAACTTTGGGTACCTAATGTGGGCCGAAGATATAATTAGCATCCGCTAACGGGAAATATCTAGTCAAAATCTGACAAACTTTAAGGCCGCACGGCTGCAGAGCTGACGGTGAGATACAGATTCCAACTTTTTATGATAATTTTTAATCTTTCTAGTTATATGTACATATTTCCAAGACACCGCATGGCTTTTAAAATATCAATTCCTTGCCTAAACTAATGCAAATGTACCATCTTCCTCAAATATATTGCTCATTTCGGACAGAGACTAGAGTCCAGCTCCTAGACTTTTTTTCGCCATAGAAATTGTCGAGATTTGATTTCACTATAATGTATGTAGAATTGAACGCCGGGGGATTTTATGAATCCATTCGGAATTTCGACAGCCCGAAAACTGCAAGCTCGTTTATCGTTCAAGGTAATGGTCAACTAATCAACTATTCCGGGTCAAAGATAGGTTCCATTCTGAGTTCTAAAAACTTCTATGTAATAAGTACACCGTACATAGCAAACTACACATGTAGTATATTGTTGATATATATATAATATCAATTGTAATACCTAAGATAGGGCTCCATGGTCTTACACCTTGAGATAATCGGTGCCTATAAGTGAAATCAACTGAAAATGAAATCTAAATCGAGATTTAACGGATATATTGTACCAAACGATATATGTATGTTAGGCAAGGTCAGAAGCTACGAATGCAAGTATTGATAGATGGAACTTGTGCCGTTGCATTATTGGGTGGAAGCTTTTGAAAATGACATGATGTGGAGACTTTAAGACAGGGCATTTGAAAGGAAGAGTTCCGTCATCGTCAACAATAACTATTATTTCGTTTCGAAGTGTCAATGCAGAAGACTTCTGGATCGTACGTTACGCCACTAGTCCCTGGGACTCCTATGTAGATTGAGACAACCTAGATACTACTATTCTTTTCTAAAAATTCGTGCAAACAATTACTAGCGTCCATACCTGCGAGAGCCCAATAAAGTAACTATCCAGTAAATGGAGCATACCTTCGTACGTGAGTAAAGCTGAAAAGGAGTATACTATCATATTCTGTTTAATCTGTAAACATGCTGTCCCTGATCTGTCCGTGGGGTTTGCACATGGTTTTTAGACAGATGCTCCATATGCAGTGCCATGAGAATAATAAGGCAGAGACCAAATTATTATTAGTACATACGAGATTCTAGATAAACAAACGGTAGCAACATTGTTAGGTACTATCTAAAATTCCCATGGACTTGTTGACACACTTCGTGTTCCTTTGCCTTACTGCCTAATATGTCATTTTGTAATTTTGGAAGCTGTCTATGGATTTCAATGCCACTAGAAGAATACCACTGGCATATGCTATTCATTTATCATCTGCACATATGAATGCCTTCGTATCGACATGTCGGTGTTTGCATAACTATGGCATTCCTTGCATGGATCTAATTAACGTATCTTGTCCAGACTGCCAAAAATAGAGTAAATAAATCTCCTTGACTAAGAAGCTTATCGCCTGTTCAGAATCTTCCCCAATCAAAAATCTCATAATGATCGTCAGCTGACTCCTGAGACGTCTAGTTATTTCCCCCTGCTTTTTCCTGTCGCATTGTGTGGACATTCTGATCGAAACGAGAGCAGTGCCTATGCAGCTCCTGCATAATAAATATTAAGTACACTTTGGGTGGGTTATTTTTGTTTCTCGTTTTCTCTTTATTCCTCTTTACTTCAAGTCTGTTTAGGCTGGCACATCTTTTAAGAAGTTCTCCAACGTACAGTACATAGCTGCCAGATCATGATGGTGCTCTTCCAGTGGAATGGCAAAATACGAAACAGACCTAGTGGGATCCCAATAGCATTCCATCCTCCAACTCGACAGATGTATGTACATTCAGAGAATAACAAAATCTTTGTGTCTTCCAATATTTCGAATATTTTGAAGGAAAATGCCGCAAAAACGTTCAGAAAGCCTCCTCAGACCTTGGACTCTATATTAAACGCCCTTCATTGTCTCTTCTATTCCTGTTTCTTTCTCGCCCATTTCACTTAAAACTAATTACTTATCCATAATAGTTCACTCCCCCTGCATGGACAGGTGTGACCTAAGTTTTTGTCTACGGTCTCACCCATGACATGGATCCCGATCCATCACGATTGGTTGAAAACCAGTCTCGACCATGTCCAAAAATTGCATCGCGTATAGTACATATAGTAGCCACGTACAACGAATGATTTCTAACAACAACCGTGTTGTGTTCCAATGAGTTGGAAGTGTTGGAATGTGTCGAACTGTACTGTCATCGACCACCCTGACAATTCATTTTGCGCCGCGATGCAGTGCACTGAGTACAGCTAAAGTACGGAGTGATTACGGCAAGAGTGATTGATTATGGCCCCCATGAAATTGGGAAGGTTTCGCTGGTTAGAAATTGTCAGCACCGATGCCAAGAAAGCCCAACGTAATCCGACCAACGATATTGTTTTAACATTTTTTATTTATAATAATAATAATAAGTTAGCCAACGGCGGCGCAGGCCACAATACATTTAATACGAACCCCCCTGGCTGACTTCAGTATGATACCTTTTGGATCCGCTTACTATGATATCGAACGTCAATATTGAATATCATAGCTTCCGATCCCGCGGATACCCCTGGCCCTGAGAGCCGGTCCATGGTCTGAGCAACGGGTCGGCGACAGAGAGCCTTGGCCCCAGGCCATCACTGGCATCGGCAAGCCGCAAGGAGAATTTGTGCCGCTCCCGATAATGCCGTAGTTATGAGTCATGACGTACGAGTACGGTATCAGCCTCGGCATCCTGCCAAGAATAATAAGCCATCGACTTATTATTATAAATTATGTATCATACACAACAAGTTCCTTGGTTGTTCTGGAGTCTGGACCCATCGGCCGGCCGAGCCAGCAGCGATAGAGTATTCGCTGGTAACTTCTTGGCTCGTCGCCCCAAAAAAGACGAAATCAGTTGCTAGCTTGCAATCAAGCTTTCGGCAAGAGGAAAAACCGAGGCTAGTAGTAGTAGTTACACCATTTTATTCAGCAGGCTAGCCTGGCTAGATATGGTGAAAGGGATTGTAGATCTAAAGGTAGTAATACCGATGGCAAAATCTCTCCCTCAACAGCATTAACTATCAGATTTCACACCTCGACTCATGATCATGATGACCAATAATGTCTATCCACTTCTTTTGAGCGATTGATATGGTCCGCGTACCAAGTGTTCTAGTATCAGATCTGGACCAAGAGATACATGGAAGCGGTGGCAATCTATGCCGCCCCATGAGGTAGGCGGTAAGTTGTAAGCTGCTAGGCTCCCGCGGCCGGCGAATGTTACATATGATATGTAACTGAGGTAAAAGAAACCTGGAACGTTCCGCATACACGCCGGTGTAAATTTTAGCGCCCCAAGTATTTTATCTTGTAATACAAAACTGCCCTTCGGCCTGGAAAATCCCGTTCTGCGCCTTTGTTGTTTGTTGACATTCATACTCGCGTCTTCCTTTGTGTTCTCTCCTCCTCCACACCCATGACTTCATGAATCCTTCAGTCCCGCCACAGCTTTATCTCATTAGAGAGGATTAGCAACCACTT
>NPHW01004354.1:0-12840 GCA_002240705.1 Elaphomyces granulatus
GTTAGACGTACTCTGAGTACATACATACCTCATAAATGGGGGCTCTCCCACTGAAACACTGCCTTGGATTCCTCAGAATACCCCACGACTAAAACAGTGAATGCAAGTAACCCGTGCCGCATTTTCCGCCGGTCCTCTAGACTCCTCTTGCTAGAATAAGAGTAAGTGCTTTGCTTTTCGCAATAGCTTAAGGTGCCGCCAAATAGTCTAATAAATGTCTCCATAAGCCTTAAGGGCATAATTTTCCAGACCAATTTCCGCCTTTGTACAATATGGTCTGATTTGGGAGACTCGAGTCACTTAATAGGTCTGGAAAATTATGCCCTTAAGGCTTATGGAGGCATTTATTAGACTATTTGGCGGCATCTCGTTCATGTGGGGACATGGAATTATTTGGTAAGTTGGTGCTGCTAAATGGATGGCAAGGTCGGGGGATGGCGCGTCGGACAAACCGTAGATGGTACGCACTAGAGCCCCTACAAAATCTTACCGATTCATGATCATGACCTCTTAAATTCATGATTCATGGAGCTTTAATTCATATTCATACTGAATGAATAAATTCCGAATAATTCATGATTTCGCGTTGATTCATAATTCATTGCGGATACCTATCAATGACAATGGCACCCGGAATTCTAGCCGAACTAAGTTGTTCTCTTTCTATGATATCCGAACCTTGTTTCCTTTCCGAGTATTGCTTCCCCCATCATTGATCATTTTCTTTCCCAATAATAAATGATCATGTGATAAAAGCATAAATAGATGGCTAATATAATTCCTCACAATGGGAGGAACAAGCCTTTCCATAAAATATTCTCATTTTCTTCACTAAAAGATCTCTCCCTCTGTTGAAATAAATGACAGGTAGAGTCGAGTCATTTAGTGAATTGATTGTATTGGTATATCATATTGTTCTATTTACAATCCATGGATACTAGTATTGAACTTGGGAGGTGTCAGAATCCGGGTCGGACCCGCTGTCCGAGCTTGATTGACTCTCTTCAACACCCTCGATCATCGAGAAAAATTCATGGCCAAGCTCTATAGAAAAGGAATCTTCAGCATTGAAATAGAGCCCTTCTAGGTTGGGTGCGACTCTCCTTAGAAACTGGACATTATTTGTAACCTCGGTGGCAATGTCGTCGGGTGTGCCAGATGGAACCGCTTCTCCGAGAAAAAGCTCCTCCAGCAGAGGGAATGATATGTCGCTTTTTTCGAGGTTCGATAAGTTATAGGATCCCCAAATCATGCACTCCTTCAACGTCCTCCCACAGATTCTCCCAATCTCTACCAGCGCGGCTTCTGTCAATGTGCATTGAAATGCCAGCGTCAAACGCTTGACGTTCGGTAGGGCCTCAGCAATCTTGGTAATGTGGACAGTCTCAAGTCCGGGAACACTGACACGGTCGCCTGAAATATGCAGATCCTCCAGGTGCTGAAGTCTTTGGACGAGTTCGACAAGCTCATCGGGAGAGAGAGATATATCTTCGGCAGCAGTACATTCCAAATTCAGAAACTTCAAGTTTGGACAGTATGTTGCTATGTCTAGAAGAGAACCAGAGATCTCAAAGGAAGAGACATGGCTACCCAGGAGAGTTGTCTCTAGATGGGTGAGTTGAGTCAAATGAGGCAGGAGGCTGAAGAATCCGTCAGCCTCTCCGGTGCAGACTAGCTTGCGGAGCTGTGGGAAAAGCTGTCTCTTGCCATAATTCTGATATTGTCGACTCTTGGCAAGGGACACTAGCTCTGCAGTGATCACCTTTTGAAATTCAAGTGATTGTAGATCAGGTCGAATGGCCAGAGCAACAAAGACGTCATCATTAACAACTCGATCCATACCATAAATGATTGCCAGTCGTTTTAGAGTGTGTGCGCCATCAAGAAATCGGAGGAATCCCTCCGGGGAGATCAAATCACGTGGGTAGTCGATCAGAACCTCTTCAAGTTGTGGGCAGGATTTCTATTGCCAATCAGGATATGAAATTATGGAAGATATGCGATATGCGATATGCGCACCTGAAGCTTCTCCAAAAAAGCATCTGAAATTGGCCCCCTATAAAAAATGAAGTCCTTCAGAGCCGGTTGGAGAAACAGCTCAAACAATTTCTCATCGATCTGATCCGAGGCACGATCAAGCACAACACGCTCCAGCATCGGGAATTTTACATCTTTGAATAGTACAAGATGCACCGCATCGTCATAGCCAAATTCCAGTTGTCGAACCTTCTCGGCATAAAGCTGCAATTGTTGGGGACCTTGTTGTGCTAGTAGTGCAAGATCAGAGCCAGTATATTTTGCCATGGCTGCTTCAACTATATTGTCAGACATCCTGGCCGTGTATCGCCCTATAAATATTTGAAAGTCATGTTGCATAGCTTTGAAAATTTGCTACATGAGTCAAAGTGGTCTGCGTCACCACGCCAAGTCAGTAGGTACGCGGGCATAGAACGTTGGTCTTATGACTTGATAACACTAAAGCAGTTACTACTTTATTATTAGTGCGAACCTTGGAATGCACCTGGTGTCGGATGTTTTCTATCTTTGCTACGAGCAAAAGATACAAAATACATTACGGCAGGCCGCAGGAGAGAGCATAGCACGTATAAATCGTCCATTGGATTATGTACTGTAGTACTTTGCTATCAGAGGCCAATATAAGTTCGAGAGTCAATGTCATGATGACACGATCTTCGTTTTCATGACCTTCGTGATGCATGATGACATACCGTAGTTGACACCACACCCTACCAAATCTCACCAAAAATCGGAAAAAGTCGTCACTTTCTGTCAGGACCTTGGTCCAGACAAGCTATAGTACGTTGAGATCGATGACCCACCAGTCATCGATTTGTGCCTTTTGGCTGTGGCCTAGTGGTAAACTCTAGTTAGGCTACTTTAGGTCCTCACACTTTCAAACCTCCACAAAAAGATCAACAAAGGTGATATTCAGCTTGTTATTACTGATTTGGAATCGCAAGAGGCATATATTTACAAAACATATACTTTTGGAAATAATTATCCCTAATTATCTTCTAAATTGAGAGCTAAAAATAGTTCCTATTTTCCCATATAAAATGAGCAAAATCAGCCCCCTTAAAGAATGCAAATATTGGACTTCTAGCTAGTGATTTGCATTCTGGAGGCTGCTGGTAGCATAGAAGACAAGTTATTTTGAGGTTATTTGCTTATACGAGATAGTAATCCGGGAAAAGCGTGTTTTTGGCCATGAAAATGGTCTTTCCGATATAAGTTATTAGCATAAGCAAATAGCCTCAAAATAACTTGTCTATTATCCATAATCCTACTAGTAGCCTCCAGAATTCAAATCAGTAGTTAAAAACCCAATATTTACATTCATTCTTCTGGTTTTGCCCATTTTGTATGGGAAAATAGCATTATAGCAACTATCTTTAACTTTCGATTTGGAAGAGAATTATGAATAATTACTTTCAAAAGTATATGTTTTGTAAATATATGACTCTTGCAATTCAAAATCAGTAATAACAAGCTGAATATCACTTTTTTTGATCTTTTTGTGGAGGTTTGAAAGTGATGATTTTTTCCGATTTTTGGTGAGATTTGGTGGTGCATTGACGGGTGTGGTGCAGGTAGTGTTGACTCGAGGGTATACCATACCTAGGTAGATGTAAGTATGTAAGTATGTCAAAATAGTGCCAGGCATTTCCACCTGACTGGAATCGAGCGGGGATACTTTCGAAAAAAAAAAAAAAAAACCTCCATCCGCCCTTTTACCGCTTACATAGCGGTTTTTTTTGGCCCGAATTTCTTATTCACCTCCTTCTCAAATTCCAGCGCCCGATTTGACTTCGACGCCTGTTTTTTCTTCTTTTTCACCGCTCTCTCTCCGCCGATTCCCGTTCGAGATCCAGCGCCTCCTGATGAGCGGGAAGGGTCTTCCCCCGCTTACCACGACCGTTCTGGGTGGCCAAGTAGTAAGGTCCTGAAGGACCTCAAATTGAGAGAGAATATCTGACGGAAGCTCCAAGTTCCCCCGACCTTGTCTTCTACCAGTTTCCCAAGATGCTCGTTGACAGCATCGGCCTCCTCGTCTTCAGGCTCCTGGGCTATTCTTTCATCGACAACATTGTTGGCAGTCACATCTTCATCGGTCGCGTGAGCGACAAACTGACCAAGTTCAGAAAGGACACAGCTGACGAACGCCCATTTTGACCGTATCCAATACCAAGCCTGTAAGCCCTCTTGTGAGGGTAGGACCTGCGGAGGGCAGTTTTAGACATAGTTTTTAGGATCCGAGACCTAAGCTCTTTGATGGCAGCTCGCTGGATGTCGTACTGTTTGGCGTCGTGCTGGAAAGTTGACAACATGAGACCCTACTAATTGTTGTGGTTTCTTAAGGAAGTCCTCGTCGTTGTCGGGATCGATACATTCTCAGAGGTAGCCACAGCTGATGACATAAGTTCGTGGTTCCAATTTGTAGAGGTGATTCAGCGAAGGATGATCAACCGATGTTGAACAAAGTTGGAATGATGTTAGTGGTTGGAGGGCACGTTGAGAGGCAATAACATATGATAGTGGACACAGTGGCCAGCACGTCGGTATTGACATCCAGGAGATCATCATGCTCGGTGGGCTGGTAACGCCATCAGGCTGCTATGAGATGTTTCTATACCAGGTTAGATATCATCAAATCTGCCGACTACTAACTAGAATTACGAACCGCAACCCAGCACTCATCTGATGCAGTCACTGCGCCAGTGTCTTATCAACTCGTTTCCCACGCTTAACGTGGTCATAGAAAGCAGGCTTATGCAGCTCGTAACGTTATCCATCTGTAAAGGCGAAATACACACCGTGAGGACGCTGGAAGGCGCTGTCCATCTCAGGCAACGATGTTTTGTCGGCCTGAGGTATGAGGTTAGTGCCAAGAGAGGGGTAACGGACCGCACAAACGATTGTCCGCTTTGGAATCGCACAATGCACATCGTTTTTTAATTGCTGTACCTTCTGCCAGATCATACATATGGCGCCCTTGAGATTACGTTTACTACATACGAAGCTCGCCCGGTAAGGAGAGTTCTCAACCTTGTCTCGGGTCCCCAGACCCCCGCTAGCTTTTCTCAACCATGTCATAACAAGCGTGGCTATGGCGTCGAAGAGGCCAAATGAATCCCGTTTCAAGATGTTCATTAGAGTGGCCTGTTTTGACTATTCTCGGAGGTCAAAATCCAAGTCGCTTTCATCCGGTTGGACTTGACGTATTCATATAGACAAAAAGGTTTTTGCGCTGACTTGAGCTCTCGCAGATGAAGTGACGTCAACTCGTTCTTTGTTGATAGCGTCGTCAATTTCATGGCTTTATGCCACCTCGGGAGAATGAGTGTTGTGTGTTGCCAATGCGTCGCAAAGCGTTGATGGATGAGAGAATCTCAGCGTCCCCGCCATCTGTACTGCTCTTCAACATTTGTTGCAGGAATGGCGATGTTGTTCCCTCCAGAGCAGATGCAGGAACCGAAGTCCGAACGCTCAAGAAGCAGATGAAGGGGAGGACAGCGACTCACCCGCGATGGAATCACAGGCCCGTCTATAACATCAGGCTCAGGCGAAAGAGCGTCTAAGCACCAAAGTGTTCGGCTCCGACAAGGAGAATCTCGCGGGGATGAATATCGCGCAGTCAGATGTGTTGGGCAGCGTCGACTGATATGAGAATGGCGATGTGAACGGCCCTGAGTATCTCCGCCTGGCCTACACAGAAAAACACCCTGCTTTTTGTTATGCATTGAGCCGCGACAGCGATATGGGTCTCATCTCGAACATGGAGGACTTCTGGGAATTCGTGGCAGTATCTATAATGATCCCAATCGAGTTCTCGATGCATAGTATACGGCCTGCGCTATACCGAACTTTCCTCGAACAGCGATGACAATTCCGACAAAGAGGTTTCTAAGCGATAGAAAGCGGGCTATATTTGAAAGCGGCCTATATTTGACGTGAAAGATCACTGTACTGTGCTCTCGATCACATGAGACCGCCGCATTTGGACGACATGTTTTCTTGAGTCAATAATAGGGGCACCTTGACGACCTCTTTGATGAAATCGAACACTATCTAGGATGCCATCTACCTCAGTCTGCCTAGCGGTGAATAGTGGGGACTTTGTATTCTTCAATGCTTATGATTTGCTGGTACGTTAACGACGTATTACACTCGGGGGCTAGTCTCGATATTGCTCAAAAAGAGCACTACGCCAGAAACCTACGAGATTATCATGAACACCCTAATGCGTCCAATTGCCCTCTCTCCGCCGCCAGACCGAGAAAAGGAGCCTATACTTCCATCTAGTCTGCCCAGGCAGTGAGGTTTCTTCGACCAACCGGAACGAGTCCCAGAATACGAGCTCACCCTCGATTTTCGCAAAACCCACCAAACAGGAGGTAAGATAAGACGTCGGAAACTGGCATTAAATATTTAGTATCTGATGCTAATCCTAATTACTCTGTAATTCCTAGATATAACGATATTATTAAATTCCCCCTGCGGATCGTTTTTACCATCTCTGTCGATATCATCAAATCCTTAACTTCCGATCGATATTATTAAATTCGCAGTGCGGGTCATTTCTAGAAATGGCCAGTTCAAATCGGTTTGACGGTGATCGGAGTGGAAGCATGAAACTGTCTCGTCGTGATTTCAATAATGTGAAGAAGTCATGGCTCACATACGTGCAGAGTGAGAGGGAGAAACAGAGGAAGGAGAGCGCCTGGGATCGGGCCGTTGTTGCAGCAAGAGTCAAAGTTCGTATCCTCACTGGCCACCGACCTGCCAGCCGGAGGCATTAGATCAGCTACAGTTCCTCCTATGGCGCTCCTATCCGCACCGAGACTACCTGGCGGAGTGTTGGCTGTCAAATTTATTCGGACAACTGTTGCCGGTCGAAGGAGGGGGGCCAAGTTCGAAAGCTGCAGGAGACCTCAAGCGGACGATATCGCTGGTGCGGAAGAGTTGCCCCGCACTGCTCCGATTAGATCGACAAATTGCCGATGAAGCGACAAAACCGAAGCGGAGAAAGATGGACTGCGAAGGAATCTGCGAGCCGGTATTGGTCGAAAACCGCAGCGACTGCCTCTGCTACTGCCCCTTCCATCGCGAGGAATGTCTAGCGCATGGAACGCCCGGTGCATGGCGGCGCCTACCTGGGATGGACGAATTCATTGATGAACACCTCCTTCCATCCATGAGCGCCAGGCAGACGAGGTTTGTCCGTCAGCCATCTGATCAGATCCGGCTTGCAGCTGGGAAGATCACAAAACCCGTGCCCGTATACCTCCCACCGGATGCGGATCAATGCCGCACAACCAGTGAACTGCTCACCCAGCACTTCAAGGGTAGTACATGTGACGGCCTGGTCCGTCTGGTTATTTGTTTGTTGTCTTCTCTCTGCCCCTTTATAAGGGTTTCCTGTCTTCCCTTCTTCATTCTCTTTCTCTTTTCCTTTCTCATGTTTCTTTCTTCTGTCTACAGGCTACCTAGATAGCTGAATCCAGATTCCCATCCTTTCTAGTCTGAGCCATCACAGTACATCGACAGGATTGGACTGTGAACGTCATTATCCTGCGGAGAGAGCTAGAGGCGGAGGACGAGGAAAACCGAATAACAACAATGTGGAGTGGGAGGACGGTAAAGAGAAAGATATGAGAATAGGGCAAATATATAGGGCAGGCGTTAATTGTATGTTATGTGTGACTTGACTCATAAATTTATAAAATAAATTGACCTTTTCAAGACATCTTTATATACCTCTATACTACATAAATCGACGTGATATTCATGTCTCCGTTTTCGTCGTCGTCCAGTCGTCTAGTCTGTGGAGGTCATTTACTCCTATGTAGAAAGCGAAATAAGTTCTTTCCCCTCTTTTGAAAGGTTAGAAATTAGTTCTATGTATCACAGCGACGCCCTTTTCGTCCATATGATACACTGAAACTGATTGGGAATAAAATGCATAAGAGCGCATGATCATCGATCAGCAGATATGTGTTGATGCTAATTTTGAACATTGGAATATTCCGAGAGTGTGGAAACTGAAGCTGTATTATACTAAAGTGTATAGCACTGTACTATTTTAATTATGAAAGAAATTGATTAGGAAGTGTCCAGTCATACATAGGATGAGAATCCAAAAACAATCATTAAATGATCATATATAATATCACTAGAAACCGAAAATACATTGGACAAAATCGCAATTGGGGGGAAATGAACGAGATCATACATGAGGCCTCTCTCTGTACAATAGACCCATCATGTGTCTCGTTAGTTAGAGGGAGATGTTGATAAAAGAAAATTCCATGCCGATGATAAAGTGCCGCTACTGGTAAGCTTGCTAATCGCACAGCTTCCAAGTCACAAGTGCTAACGAGCGAATGGAAAAGATGAATATGTACATGTACTTTGAGTAACAATACACTTGATGAATATGTGGACATGGATATATGAATGCATATGTCTGTTGGTATTGAAGACAACATACGAACAACAAGCTTTCCAGGGATGGAACCTCGAGCCATATATACTGATGATTGAACCAACTCTTCTCCAATAATGGACACTAGGGAACGGTCCGCACAACATCATCAATTGCTCTGGCGACACGTAAGACGTTGCTTTCAGTCACTGCCATTTGAATGTAAGCTTCCTTGGAAGTATGTATGTATCCACGATGTCCGGATGAATAAATACTTACAGCCACTAATAGATGCTCTTCCTGACTTGACCATATACACATGATGTCGGTCCTTCAGAGCGAGGACTTGCTTGAGAGTAAGGCCCGTGTAGGAGAACATACCACTCTATTCACCATGAGATGTCAGACAACGTTTCAAGTCAAAAAGAACCCCAATGATTTCTTACTTGATTGATGATGTGGTCCCAGTTTCCTGGTGTGTTCAGTATCCTCAACTCATTTAACAAAGCCCGTCGCATTGCTTTAATACGTGAACTCATCTCAATGAGGTCACGCTGCCACTCCTTCCTCAGTGCATCTTCCTCGAGAATTCTTCTGACGATAGTGCTACCTCCTCGTGGAGCCATGGTATACTCTCCTCGGATGATATGACACAAGTTTTGGACGACAAGATCTATTACTGCTGCCGAGTCTCCATTCGTGACAAGATGGAAAGCTCCAACACGCTGACCATAAAGGCCAAAATTCTTCGAAAAGCTCTGGGCGACACACATCTCCATTCGTGGTTGTTTGTTAAAAAAGAGTCGAACGGCCCAGGCATCCTCGTCCAAACATCCGGAAGCGAATCCTTGGTACGCACAATCAAAAAAAGGGAAAAGTCCCTTCTTTTCACAGAGATCAGCAATTGCTATCCACTGCTCCATGGTGGGATCGATGCCGGTGGGATTGTGGCTACAAGCGTGGAGAACAATGACATCGCCTTCCTGGGCTTCAGAATCCAGAATATCAATAGTGGCACAAAAATCAAATGAACGGGTACGGGAATTGAAGTAAGGATATGTCTTCCGTGGAACGCCAACCAGGCTCCAGATCGTCTGATGATTTGGCCACGACGGATTAGAGATCCAAACGTGCTTCGGCTTCAAGTGTTGAGCGAGAAATAATGCTCCAACGTGGTTTGCTCCAGTACCCGAGACTGTCTGGACTGACGCGATCCTTCGCTTTGCTTGCTTCTCCGCTAAAGACTCCGTGCGTCCATTGAACCCGAAAATGAGGTCTCGCGTCAGCTTAAGGAACACCTTGTCGCCCTCAATAGCCTGGTATTCGTGCCTGTTGATATCATTTTCTGCAAACAGTTTCTCCTCGACCTTGCGCACGCTGGGTAAAGGCCATGGCTTGCCCTCATTCGTGCGATACACCCCTAAAGCCAGAGAAACTTTTTGAGGGTGAGGATCAATTGTGAACGCATGATTGACAGCAAAGATCTCATCACCAGCGGCGTCTGGCAATTTCGCAAAAGCAGATGATTTGCACAACCGTGGTTCTCCTTCAATCAACATTGTGCATACAACAATAGTACTATTCTGCCTAATTTAATAAATAGAAGAGAATTTCATGTGGCACTGAGATATTCAAATGAAATGAGATCTTTTCCAAGTTTTTTGTGAAATAGGGGGTACTATTGCAATATTAGTACCAGCAGCTGAGGTGATAATAATTAGGGCAAAGAGTCCTTCCTTCGTTAACCGTTAACAACCGGTGGTCGCTTAGCTGCGGTAACACTACTGTGAGTGCTCAAAGGGAGTTGAAGAAAAAAAAAGAAAAGTAAGGACAAAAGATGCGAGGGATGGAAGGCGGGGGAAATGAGGAAAAGAAATGGTGCAGACACCAAGCTTATAAACAGAGGAACAGTGGATATAACTTCACACTCTGTAGTGCACTCTATGAGGTATATACCAGCTCCTAAAATTTCTCCCCAGGTGATCATCATCCCTGTTGTTTGATCGGAAAATTTTCAGGTTTCTACTTATCAGTATGTAAATAGCATTCAAATTAGCCTTCATACTGACCAAGTGTCCACTCACTGTAAATGGTTTGAATTCTTCATTTAAGAGTCAATTGCAAATGAAGTTGAAGGATGGATAGTGTTCATGTGGTTTAGTAGACGGTTTAGGTACCCATGTATTATGTAGTGGCGTCAAACGAGGTGTTGGACCAATGAGATTGATCTCTACTCTATAATTTCATGCCATTAATGTCATGTTAAGAACAGGGCAGGGAAGAAAGATTTTGCACTAGGTTATGCCCAATTACCCCTATGTAGATGAAAAAAATGAAGCTAATAGAATAATTAATAAGCGCGACATGTATGCTACCTGTTCGAGTAGTAAGTACCGCTTTGAAAATCAAAAACACCAGTATATCCATGCCATTATGTATCAATTTATAAATGATAGCTTTTCTTCAGATAATATAGAGGAGTATCATTCTTCTGCTCCGTAATTATCGTGCAGATGAAGGCTCATCAGTCATTCTCTTCAGCTTTTATACCTTCGGCCTCCTGCACAAACCATCTTGTACAGTGAATAAATTCATTTGGCATCATTGACAAAATACTCTGGTTATTCGTTATTCCTATACAATGACAACAGAATGCAGATCATACGGATTCACACTATAGTACCCCGCATCAGATGATGATCGACAGCTACATGTGACCAGTCAAGGAGGCAAAATGGAGAGGGGATATTATTGTCATGGTAGCCTAAAAAGATAAGATATAATCTCCCAATGGAATAGTAATCCAGGTTTTTGGAAAATTGATGCATATGGAGTAGACTCAAGAACATTGCAATCAGGAGCTAGCTCCACAGAAGCTCTTGATAATATATTACGATATATCCTACTAACTAATTGAACAAGCTTTTATTATGTTGCAGCTTCACAGAGCATGTAGTTCTCCTGCTCCTGGCTCATTAATGATTCGGTTTCATGAGAGGAAGCATGCTTTATCCATGATCATTAGATATTACATCCACGAACATTGAATGTATTCGTATTATTCGTAATCATATCCATGGAAGAAAAAACCCCCCAAAAAAAGTCGAGCTCATGCATCCGTATCACTACGGATATATCATATGCATATCCGCGTATCCATCGAGACCCCTATATATATACAAGCAATTTGAATTGTCTAAGGGCCTAAAGTTCAAGTGATTTAGTAAGGTTGGGTGGCCCTTGTCCGTGCGTGCATCTGACAGCTGCAGCTCGACCTCGACAGAGCTGTAATGAATCGAATGAAATGGAGTGATGACTCCAATTGGAATGCATACCGAACTCTGCAAATAGATGATCTCTACAGTAGCCACAGTAGTGGAGCCTCCCTTATTGAGATAAGAGCCCCGCTAAAGGTACTACTAGGTTTTAAGGATCCATGCACTGTACATGTACTTAAAAACTAACTAGGGCCGGGCCGCAGGGAGGGATACCGACAAATTCGCGTGGCCTTTTATTACTCAGTTGTATTTGGAGCTGAGTATCATCTGAGATTTTCCAAGTGCTTGCCGCGTCGCTTATATTATTATTATTATCTTAAACTATAGTAACATACTTATTATTACACTGGACACGTGCACCTGCACCATTCGTCTCGCTGCACAACTAATTTGGATAGCTTCGATTCAAATTTTAGGCAGCCCTAGCGCTTGCTAGAGACATACATATTACGTAGACGCCATATTGATAGTAAAAGTACATAGGGGGTTTTTTTGGGAGGAAATGCTGCTAAAGACAGAACTTGAATGTAACGGACTCGGATCTCTTCGGATGCTTCTGTTATGGCGATATGGTTGCCCCGAGGTTATAAGATCCCCGAGAATCCCCCTTTGCTTTCTTCCTTTCTTTCGAATTCTCGTGCATTACGATCTGGATGGATTAGGGTTTTCCTTATGGATGAGACCGTGCCATCTTCGATTCCTAGCTTACCCGTCACCGTCTTCCGGCCAATCAGGTTTAAGGATATTTATCACGTGTTACGATTCGGCAGGAACTTGAAACTTGGGCATTAATCCCTATTTCGCAAGCAAAAGGCCCTATCATAATCCATATCCTTATCATAAATGCGTGATTATCCTATTCTTTATATGCAGGGTATCCTTATAACGAGGTTCTATTCATATAATGATACCATGCATCAAGGTTCCGCGAACATTCCTAAAGCGGGTATCATGCATATCCTGTGGGGGCGTGTGGGGCGAATAACTCGTTGAGAGTGACTGGCTCCACTGAAGTGGAGAAGGTGGGAACCTTAATCGTCGGCCCTTGCCCCCGTACCGCGCGCGCGGGCCGCCTAGTTCGCTGTTCGCTCCTAGTCGGGGAAAGCAATGTGCGTA
>NPHW01004355.1:0-11999 GCA_002240705.1 Elaphomyces granulatus
GTTAAAGAGCAATGCTTGTAGAATATTGGGGGCTTTTCCGTTTTCCAATCGGGGCAAGATGGTTTGAAGGTCGGGCATGTTTGTATGGCAGCCCAGAACTTTTGGACCGGACCCACCGGTGCACGGGTTATGTAAGTAGGCCAAGACTATTTCGGACAACCCTATCTATACCGGTTCCAGGTGTCGCGTGATCTCTCTTGTTCCTTGGTATATTCGCCACCAGGGGGATTTCCCCTGGAGCATCCTCCTCTTATGTAGGTATGTAGATATTTGGTCATTTCATGTTGCATTCGGACGCATCCTGTTCGCCACCTAGTGAAATTCTGGTACGGCGCCATAGCAAAGGAGTCTTCAACTATGAAATCGAACAAGGTGCAACTCTCTTTAGAAACTGGACATTATTTGCAGCCTTTGTGGCAATGTCGTCGGGTGTGGCTAGAACCACTTTTTCAAGAGTAAACTCCTGCAGCAGAGGGAATGATCTTTATGTATGTCACTTTCTTCAGGGTTCGATAAGTTATAGGATCCCCAAAGCATGCACTCCGTCAACGTCCTCCCACAGCTTCTCCCAATCTCTACCAACGCGGCTTCCGTCAATGTGCATTGAAATGCCAGCGTCAAATGTTTGAGGTTCGGTAGGGCCTCAGCAATCTTGGTAATATGGACAGTCTCAAGTCCGGCAACTCTGACATGGTCGCCTGAAATATGCAGATTCTCCAGATGCTGAAGTCTTTGGACGAGTTTGACAAGCTCATCAGGAGAGATATATATATCTTCGGCAGTAGTATATTCCAAATTCAGAAACTGCAAGTTTGGACAGTATGTTGCTATGTCTAGAAGAGAACCAGAGGTCTCAACGGAAGAGACATGGCTACCCAGGAGAGTTGTCTCTAGATGGGTGAGTTGAGTCAAATGGGGCAGGAGGCTGAAGAGTCCGTCGGCCTCTCCGGTGCAGACTAGCTTGCGGAGCTGTGGGAAAAGCTGTCTCTTGCCATAATTCTAATATTGTCGACTCTCAGCAGAGCACATGAGCTCTGCAGTGATCGCCTTCTGGAATCAAGTGATTGTAGATCAGGTCGAGTGGCCAGAGCAACAAAGATGTCATCATCAACGACTCGATCCATACCCCAGTCGTTTTAGAGAGTGTGCGCCATCGAGAAATCGGAGGAATCCCCCCGGGGAGATCAAATCGTGTGGGTAGTCGATCAGAAGCTCTTCAAGTTGTGGGCAGGATTTCTATTGCCAATCAGGATATGAAATTATGAAAGATATACGATATGCGCACCTGAGGCCTCTCCAAAAAAGCATCTGAAATTGGCCCTCCAAAAAATATGAAGTCCTTCAGAGCCGGTTAAAGATACGGCTCAAACAATTTCTCGTTCTCCCAGGCATGATCAAGCACAACACGCTCCAGCGTCGGGAATCTTACGTACAAGATGCACCGCATCGTCAAGGGAAAATTCCAGTTGTCAAATCTTCTCAGCATGAAGCTGCAATTGTTGGGGACCTTTTGCTTCAACTATATTGCTATCGCCCTATAAATATTTGAAAGTAATGTACGTTATGTTTGAAAATTTGCTATATGAGTCAAAGTGGTCTGCGTCACCACATGCAGTGAACCTGGTATAGTATGATGATCATTGAAAACTGTCAAGAATTCGAACATGTATTCGATTAATATTATGGACGCATACCATCTTCCTGCTTTTCCCTGTCAATTCGGTCGTCCTCGCCCGTCATTACACTAAGTGTATAATAATTCATAGTATGATAGGAAAATTACTGATGTGGCGACCATATCATATCATCAGTCTTATTATTGTAACCCCGCCTACGGGAATTTCTTCTTCGCGGCGGGGATACCGTAGGAAGCTAAAAGGTTACCTAGGTAATTGACGCGCGGGCCAAGATTGGGTAATTATTAGTAAAAATTAGCTACATACAATACCTATCTACCCTATCCGCGGGAAGCCAGTTAGGGTGGACCTGCCCATTCAATTATTCTACTATGGGCGGCGAATTTATTCTCGCGGATATGACTGTCTTTTTTTTTTTTCCAAAGTCGTCCGATTTGAGTCTCTCCTTTGATCGTTTGATCGCTGTTTTGCTTTCCATTGACTCTTTAAAATTGCGAAAATGTCGCATCCTGAGGCATCCATTGGCCATTTATCTAGCGATGGGCCCGGGATTAAACAGACGGAGGTTGACGAGGATGCTGCTCTATTGGTCTGTTGCTCCAAATTCCTTTTGTAGTATTTCTGGATCCTCTTTATTGGATTAAATGCTAATAGATACCAGGAAACTATTGGCTATAAGCAAGTATGCATAAATAAAGATAGGCTCGTGATAACTTATGTCGCTCATTCATGATGAATGGAACAGGTACTTCACAGATCCTACTCATTACTCGAGAATTTCTCAACGACTTTCGGTATATATCTTCGTGAAAACTGTCCTCGAAAAGAACTACTAGTGGAATTCTGATTTTCTAAAACTTTGTAAAGCTGCTCTCTACTTTGTTGGAGGCGTCCGAGTCACTTTCAGTACCGGGATCGCTGCTGGCGGCAACTTGGCCTATTGGTATGATGAGGATTGTCGTTGTCGTAGTAACTAGATATTGATGGGTCTGATATGTCTAGGACGAGCTACGTGATAACTATGGTTTTCACTTTCATGACTGCTGCAGTCATCGCGGAGGTCTGTTCAGCATCTCCGTCTGCTGGTTCGATATATTTATGGGCGGCCGAGGCTGGAGGCCCCAAATTTGGCAGACTTTTCGGCTTTATTGTCGCATGGTGGAGTACTACTGCTTGGACGACTTTCTGCGCCAGTAAGTTGTCGTTCTTTCTGAGCTAAGTATCGACTCATCAAGTATACGATATGTATTGACTCTTCTCCAGGTAACACACAGGCAGCAGTGAATTACATGCTATCAGTAGGCTACCTATCCGTCCCATGTGTCTTTGGACTCCGCTAAAGGATATCTCAGGAATTATCAGTTTTCAACATTGACTTCCCAACGGATCCTAGCGATATCAATTTCCGCGCTATCCAGTGGGCGTGTACAGAGGTGTTGCTGGCCTTGGCCACACTTATTAATTTTTTACCGCGTATGTTGACTCCTCTTTAAATGCCTCATTACAGACCATGCAACAAACCTGACCGCGCTGTAGCGAGATCTTTTCGTTGGGTTTTCTACCTGTCATCCAGCATAATTCTACTTGATTTCTTCTTGAACCTTATTTGGCTGCCAATTGGCACTAGTAATACTTGGGGCTTTCGTTCTGCTCACGACGCTTTCATGACAACATATAATGGTACAGGCGCCCCCCCTGCATGGAACTGGTGTCTTTCGTACCTCGCTACTGCCGGAATTCTGATTGGCTTCGATGCCTCTGGTCATGTCGCCGAAGAAACAAAGAAGGCTTCAGTCACTGCGGCTCGAGGTATCTTTTGGAGTACCGTTGTCAGTGGAGTTGGTGGACTGATTACTATTATTCTCTTTCTTTTTTGTGCGGTGAGTTAACATTCTTCCATCTTCACTACCGAATTTTGTCAAAAGGCTGATCTTTCCCCAGCCTGATCCAGACACTCTCTTTTCATTTGGTGCGCCCCAGCCTTTTGTGCCTTTATATGCCGTGGTTTTGGGACAAGGAGGCCATATATTTATGAACGTCGTTTGCGTTATTGCCCTGTGGTTTGTAAGTTAATTATCCCATATGGCTTGCCTACTTTGTCACGTTTCACTAAACTGGTGGTTAGAATACCGCCGTAGCGATTGTGGCTGCATCGCGTCTCATCTTCGCAGTGGCTCGTGACGGAGTCCTTCCCTTCTCTGGCTGGGTGTCTCAAGTGTCGCCAACAGGGCAACCCCAAAATGCAATCATTGTCGTCTGGGCTGTCGCGTCACTCGTCACTTGCACGATTTTACCGTCCAGCGTCGCATTCACATCTCTAATTTCTGCGGCGGGCGTCCCCTCGGCTGCCGCATATGGACTTATCTGCTTCGGGAGAGTCTTTTTAACACCCAAAACCTTTCCCAAGCCCAAGTGGAATCTGGGGCACTGGAGTAAGCCATTCCAGATAGCTGGGATTATCTGGAATGCCTGGGTCGTTGCCGTGCTGTTCTCTCCGTACACGTTTCCAGCAACCGGTGAATCATTAAATTGTGAGGAAAGGGAAACTTGAGCTATCCTTCTTTGACTAACTATCTTCCCTCCCCATTCCATTCACATACCTACGCTCGACCCATCCCTAGCATTTCAAAGCTGATCATTAGATGCAGATGCACCAATTATCATGGCCGGCGTCACCATCTTCGCACTGATTTCTTATTGGGTAACTCCAGAGGAGTCATGGCTGCCGAGAGACCGCATATCTCACTTTATCCAGAGCAGAGGCTTAGCTAACACTCCTCCGGGAGAAACCACTCTACAATAGAGGCTAACCTAAGTTCTAACTTAATTGCATCACGCAGGTTTAATAGTAGTAGATTTTGCATATAGATGTCTATCTTTCATTAAACAAATAGGCGAATTTGTATATAACCATCGTCCGGTCATGTTGGCGCTTGATTCTTCCAGTTGCTTTTCTAACGATGTCAGGCCTAGTGTGAGTGGCAGCAAACATGATTTCACCCACTGCAGAATGATATCGAGCTTCGTCGTCGCATTTTTGGAGTGCATTGGTCCATCTCGAACCTTTCTTGACCAGGATTTTGAGTGTTGTCAGCACCGAGAAAACGCTTTGCTGGGTTTTATATACCAGTCAGTTTGATTTGTTAGCTAGGGGTTTTGAAACTTCCTCAACTTCCTGATCACTTCTTGCTGCGAGAGGGATTTCCTCGACTTTTGGTCCCACACCCTTGGTGCTTGCTTGATTCAGATCATCATCAATGGACTTTCGAAGCTTGCAAACATAGCCAGGATTTTCAAATCCGGTGGGCTCGGTCATTTGGTAGATTTATTCATCTAATAAATCGCCGTACAAAAAGGAGATCTTCAAATCAAAATGGAAGGCTGTGTGATTTTATTAAATTCTTCCCTTTTTAGTTTTTAGTCTAGACTCCTAGAGTCCCTGATTCTCTAGAAGAGCGACTGTACTCATCTTCTATAACTGTCTAGTCTGAGTAGTCTCATTCCGCTTGGAACAATTAGAATACGTAGCGGCTAGCCTAAAGGAAGATGTTAAGTTTCTTTACCCTCTCTCATGAAGTCATGTTATTAGGAGCTTCATTAAGCTCCTCTTACCCAACTGCAGGTGACCCAGTTATTGGTGCCACATACCCAGAATAGAGCAAGCTTTCTGCTTCCACCAGAGAATGTAGAAGCTACAAGCTGCTATTGTAATAAATACCTGGACATAAGAGTCAAGAACAAGCTTCATCCTTCTTTCCAAATACATATCATTATCATCTTAAAACCAGCCGGACTGCCACTCCACCACTTTGGCTGAATACTCAAATATATACATGTACTAATTATTAATTTTAGATTAATTTCAAATTTTGTACCTAAATACAGTTGTAGCATTCATCGTACAGAAGACATATATTTCACATTGTTACCCAACTTGATCCCCAAACAACTCGCGGCCATGATGGCACTTGGTGAAATGGTATCATATTGAGCGGCTGGGCCATGTTGCCTTAGCGGCAGAGACGACGCGAGCGAACACATTATCGCAGAGAGAAAAGGCTAGCCATGACTCACTCATCTCATGTACTATTCTTTTGCTAGATTTCAGAAGCGACCAATTCTGGATACCATAAACCACTGGCATACCCTGTACCTCCGTTCCTTACACCTGTATCCCTTCACTTCCAACCCGAACAGCGGTCTCGCCTAAATCTATTCATCGTCAGTCTCATATTGTGGCGTTTCCTCTGGACCAACGCCTTCCTTCTCGAAACGATGTTTGGGGTGAGTATCCTCATGAGTCCAATAGCATCTAAAACAAAAGTCGAAATCTTCGCACTCTGTACAATGCCAGCGGAGTCCGTAGATTGGCTAGGATCCCAGGAGTTAGACCGTCGCCGCAGATATCAAGGATGTGGACTTACTGTTTGATGACAGCCATCGCATATATGCGACCGGCTGCTTGAACAGACCTTCCATCTCTTATTCGTATACTCTGTTTCTCCATTGTTCGATTTCTCTGGTTGAGTCGGTTCAGTGGCTAAAAGGGGAAGCAGGTCATCTGCCTCGTGGAAAATAGCGAGTATTTCTGGTGTCCATCCATTCTTCCCAGGGGCAGAAATGTCTTTCGGGCAACTAGCAACCTGAATTAGGAATTGGACCACTTCTTCGTTCGATTTGCTTCGACATGCCCAATGCAACGGCATCCAACCGTAAACATCTTTAGTGTTGAGAGACACCGCCACATACTTTATCATATCAAGGTTCCCCCCCATAGCCGCATGATGCATCATAGTTCGGCCTTGAAAATCCCGAATCTCCATATCGCCGCCTTTACCCAGAAGCCACTCCATGTTTTCCAAATTGCCACGCCACGCCGAGAGGTGCAATGCTGTGCGGCCCTGCTCATCTTGCACATTGATGCCGGCGCCTTTCTCGAATAGCATCGGGACAATGTTGAATGTTCCCGAAAACACCGCCGCACTTAGAGCGTTCGAGAAAAGCCCCCCGCCTTTCCTTGCATCAGCGCCCCTGTCGAGTAGGTATTCGACAAGCTCATTGAAACCGCCAGCCGCGGCAGCCTGGAGAGCGGTACCGTACTGCCCTCCCGCGGCATTCACGTCCGCCCCGCGATCCAGGAGTTGTCTCACCAGTGCCATGTGACCTTGTTTCGCGGCCATGTGGAGCGCTGTGGGGAAGACGCCGCCACCGCCGTTGATCCTCGAGCCCTCATCAAGCAGGACCTTAAACATCGGCTCATCATTATTCTCGATCGTGTACAAGAGCACAGTCTCTCCCCGCTTGTTTCGCAGCTCCGTACCCGCGCCGGATACCAGCAGCTGTTCCGCAACCTCGTAATTGCGTTTCTGGACGGCTAGCAAGAGGGCGGTGTTGCCCCTTCCGTCTTCGAGGTTGATGTTGATTTGGGGCTTCCTCTCTAGCAGCATCTTGACGAAATCTGTCTCCGAAAGGCTAGTCGCAATGTGCAGTGCCGAGAACCCGTCTCCGTCTACATCGTTAATGATATCGATGTCGTTGTCCAGGAGCTTTTGGCCCACAAGTTCTCTCCCCTTGCGTGCCGCGTAATGCAATGCCGTCTTCTTTTCATTGTCCCGAAGCCGAGGGTTGGCTTTTTTAGAAAGCAATAGCTCGACAATGGTGTGATACCCACTTATAGCTGACAGCATAAGGGCTGTCATCCCAGAGTCGAACTTTGCGTTCGCGTCGACAGCGTCGTGGGCGAGAAGCCATTCCGTGGAGCCCCTCTCGTTGTAAGCAAAATGTAGTGGAACCCTCCCATCATTGGCCTTTTGAGTCAAGAGGGGGGAAGCGGCCTCGAAGAGAATCTCCATCACTGATACCTGGCCGCACATAGCTGCGACGTGCATCGGCGTCCAGCCATCGTCGTCAGAGACCAGCGGATCGACTCTATTATCAATGAAAAGCTTCACAATGTCCCGATGTCCGTTACTAGAGGCGTAGTGCAGTGGAGTCCAGAAGAATTCATCTTGAAGCTTTAAATTGGCGCCGAACTCCAGGAGCACCCGCGCGATCTTCAGGTTGCTTCCCATCGCGGCGTGATGGAGGGCCGATTGACCGTCGTCGTCTTTAGCATCGACATTCGGGTTAGTTTTTAATAGTAGCCGTACGACACCAGCGTGGTCATCTGTGCAATTTCCTAGCTTGGCCACCTGCGAAATCAATGTGTCCTCAAACCCTTTGCTAGATTTGTAGACATGTCGGTCTAGCAGTGCTTGGACGGCCTCGCCCTTGCCAGCTAAAGCGGCCAGGACCAAAGGTGTGCGGCCTTCGTGGTTTCCTGGGTCGATACTCGCCCCACCATCTATAAGGAGAGAAACGATGGTACCGTGTCCATTCTGGGCCGCGTAGTGAAGGGCCGTCCAAGCCTCGCGGTTGGTAGAATCCAAGTCCTTCTTGCTGAGCCTTGAAATGCACAATTCGCAAACTCGAATGAACCCCTGCTCGGCAGCTTGACGAAGGACGTCTGTAATGTCATTAATTGTGGTTTTAGGGCCCATTGCCTGCAAAATCCCGGTGGCGACTGCTTCATGTCCATAAGACGTGGCGCTGTAAAGAGCTGTATGACCATCTCCCATGTTGTCTTTCAAATCAACCTTTGCGTTCTTACCCAGCAGCAACTCCACCACAGAGAGGTGCCCTTTCCCGCTGGCCAACTTGAGCGGCGTGTTCCCGAATTTATCTCTGATGTTAATTCCCGAATTCCTTTCGTTCTGAATAAGAAGTTTGACTATCTCGCTGTGTCCATTTAGGGAAGCTAAGTGTAGTGAGATTTGGTCTTCTTCATCACGTGCCACAGTGTCTGGATGATGCTCCAACAGGAGTTTCACAATCGAATGATGACCATTCTGAGAAGCCAGATGGAGCGCTGTGCGCTGCTTGTTGTCGCGGGAGCAAAGGTTCGCCCGAAACTTGAGAAGGTGTTCCACCACAATAGTGTAGCCTTTGCTAGCTGCGAGTAGGATAGCTTTAAGAGGATCGGGAGCCCCTATTGAGTCGGGATCGGCCTCCCGAAGTAAGAGGTACTGCACGATTGACTCGTGGCCGTTCTTAGCTGCAAACTGCAGGGGACTGGTCCCCTCACATGTAGCGTTCACATCAGCCCCAGCGGTGACGAACATCGATATGAGCGTGTCATGCCCAATTTCTGCCACTCGACAGAGTAGGGCAGGTTCCCAGTTCTTGGTAGGTTTAGGCAGGTGACCAATGAGTAGCTTCGCGACGGCTTCATGCCCCTGGCTTGAGGCGTACGTGAGAGCTCGCCAGATGTATTCAGAGGCTTTGTCCAGTCCCTTGTCAAATCGATAATCAAGCAGAGTCGTCACGACATCCAAATGACCAGCCCAACTAGCCAAGGAAATGGCGGTGCCCTGGATATCAGTGTCGACGGTGTTGATTTGTAGGTAGAAGTTGACCACATCTGCAAACCCGAGTTGGGCAGCAAGGAGCAAGGGATCCATTACACACAAATCCGGCGGACCACGAATGCGTCCGAATTTGGAGTTCACCACAATATGCTTGAGAAAATCAAGCATCACCTCGGCATGTGGAATTTGTTCTTCGGCCTTCCGATAATGTGTCATCCAGAATTGCACTGCATACTCCGTCAAGTCGAATATCAGGTCCTGCGGTGTTTCCCGGGGGTCTTCTTTTAGGCCCTCCTTGGCCTCCTCGACGAATTTCTCCCGAAGATACTTCAGTAAGATGCAAGTAATGCCCCCATCATTCAGAAATTCGTGCCGAATCTCATCCGGCGGTGTGCTCTCATTATTTTTTCGTTGTTGTGCATTTTCCTGTTTCTTCTTGCACTCCTGTTTTTGCTGCTCATCTTTAACCAGTTGCCGGAAACAATACTCAATCTGCTCGTGGCCCAAGAAAACCTCGCTATTCTCAATTTTTACCAGTGGACCAAAAGTCGACTTCAAGTCTGTTGACAAGTCAAGAAGAAGCTCATCCTTGTCGAGCTTGATTGTTTCATTGTCGTTCACGAGGGCAATAGCAGTGGCCAATTCATGGACCTTCATCGGTCGTTGCACATGCAAAATCCAGTCAAGAGCCTTTCTAGCCCATTCGGGCAGGGCCTTGAAAGTTTTTGAAACCAAACTACAAACACTATGTGGCAAGACTTGCACCTCTGGCCGAATTGACTTTTCGTTGGACAGGCGTTCATGATTGGGGACTATCAGAATCTGAAGGTTCAACGACAACTGGAGGAAGCTTTCACACCTATTCAGTGCCGTTTCGATTTTCGACTGGGAATCCAGTAGATATGGTCTCTCCTCCATCAACTCATCGATCATCTGTCTTCTCTGAGACTCAATTACTTCTTTGAAGGACACCGTGCCGTTTAGTTGGATATCAGGGCATGCATTCAAGGATGCCTGGATATCTTGCCGTTGTTCTCCAATGAGAATAACCTTGAATGTTGTGAGCACATTTTCCTTGCGCGTAAGAGCTGACAGGTGTCTAAGCAACGTTTCCCGAGAAGAGTCGCAGTTATGCATGTTGTTGATGATGCAATATAATGTCTCTGACCCAGAAGTGTCCAGAAGTGACCGGAAGAGTATCCACAGGGTGTGCGATGTCCAATTCGACTGCTTTTGGAGGGCTAAGTAGAGATCGCGGACCTGCGGAAACCTTCGCGGATCCTGGCACAGGATTTGGTAAACCAAAGAGCTCAATAGTGATATGCTCAACGTGCGGTGCCCACTGAAGGAATAGTACGTGACTACGTTATATCCCGATCTCCTTTGGAGTAATCTGAACAGAGTACCCGAAAACATGCTCTTG
The DNA here is from genome assembly GCA_002240705.1 of Elaphomyces granulatus. Lineage (NCBI taxonomy): Eukaryota > Fungi > Ascomycota > Eurotiomycetes > Eurotiales > Elaphomycetaceae > Elaphomyces > Elaphomyces granulatus. The sequence goes on from NPHW01004355.1 coordinate 10,467, forward strand.
CCAACCCCTTGTTGGCCGTGGAGATAGACGATGGAAGATTTCCCAGTTTCTAGCCACGTCTCATATTCCGGGTGTTTCTGTATTTCCCCCAAGCCACGCTTCATTTCCACAGGAACGTGGAACGAGGGTGCGAGTGTAGCTAAGGTTGAAAGGCACCCAACGTAATCCTGATCGGATTCTGTTGAACACAATGTTTCAGTATCTCTTCTCCAGAATGGCGGGGGGGGTGATACTTGTCTTGAGCGTCTTTAGAATCACGGAGAGCTCGGGATCGTCCTTGGTAAATTTGCAAAGATCCCGATGCTTTGACTTTCGGCTAATGTTGCTTTCATAGACGAAGTCCGTCGTGGAGGAATAATAACTCACAACCTATTCAACCATTAATCTATCAGCCACGAATGCTTCATAGATCAACATTCCCATCCCATCCACCTGAAGAGATTTGTAGTTGAACCAATTGCTTACAGAACTTTCCCCTTCACCAACACATTCCGGCTCTTGTTGATAGATGTTCACAACATTTTGCTTTGCAATCATGGAGTTGAACTCAACGGCCACTCGGGCCAGAGCCTTAGAAAAAGCCCTGGCTCTTCCGGGCAGACCGCGCACGGGAGAGAATGAAGACTGTGTGGCGAGGTAGATGCCAAATACTAGGTCCTCCCAGCATGGCATGTCCTTAGCACGATGCGGAGTGCCGAAAAAGATCTGTATCCCGAGTCAGATCCAAGTATAACAGATACTACTGTTTGGGAGTGGTATATATTACAAGGTGGTGAGCATTATTGACGATGGACGAGAATTCCTCCTTGTTGGCAGCAATAACGAGGGCCTACTATGTCTTCGTCAGAAGAGGATCCTCCCAAACCACGTCGGCAATTCCTTGCCTTCTTTACGACAGCCCCTCCCAAATCATGTGCTATGAAGGCGATAGGGCGGTTCTAATATTATTACGCGGGGCGTCGTCAATGCTGGCCATTGTTATCTTGGGGTTCTCAGACCTAACTACCCGGTTGTGTGCCCTCTTCTCTGCAAGAGCGTCAAGAAGCTCTCCGGCAGCGCCGGCCAAGCCTCCTGCTGAAATAAAGCTTTTCTCACCAGTGCCGAGACAGTTATAGCCAAACAACATGATCCGTGCATTCGGAATGTACTCGGGAAGCAGGTCCTCGAGCCACATGCATTGAGTCTCTGACGTCCATGATTGACGCTGATGGCCATTCAAGCCATGCACTGCCACGATGCTTTTGATATAACTAGTCAGTTGACCAGGCTTAGCCGTCATGAAACAAGAGCAGCAAAACGTACTCTATCGGGGGCACTCCCTCGGACGATTCAGACTCTTCACGTACCACCAGTAGGCCCTTATATTCCTCTTCCATGATCACCAAACTAAAATACTATCCTAGGGCAAACAGATTGTAACCTGAAGTCGGACACAGCATGGGTTAGCCTCGGATCCCAGACCTCCTCTTCCCGGCCGCGACCTACGCCACGGCCGGAACAGGCTAGCGCTGCAAATACGGGCGGGGAGCTGCC
>NPHW01004357.1:0-17756 GCA_002240705.1 Elaphomyces granulatus
CCCCGATCCCGTCAGCATCCTCCCCTGGTCCAAATGCGATAGATCAGAGGCAGTGGCTCTTACCCAGCGGATATGCTCGTGATGAAAGCAAACGTCTCTTGCCGTTGCACACTTTGGATATCTACTTCTGGACCGTTGATGATGCGAATGCCTTTCTCGATGCGATTGAACGGGCCCTGCCTCGAGAGCAAGTGGAGACGGATCGTCAGCCCCAACAACAGACAGTGGAGCCGGCCGTCAGCTCGGTGGTTCAGAACCTCGAAAAAGTGGCCATCACGGATCCTGCATATCAAAATGGACAGACGCGAGATTCGCGGTCTTTCTCTACATCCATAGCGCAAAGTATAGCTCCAGCGGTGTCGGCCCAGCGATCGAGCATCGGAAGTCATCATAGCCAGAGGGAATCCAAAAATTATGCCCCGTTGCCCTACAATCCATCTGCGCCCGCTGCCCCCGAGCCGATTAAACATCGCGAAAAGACCCCACCACCGCTCGATGGTGCTCAAGGAACTGGGCTTTCTGCTGCCGCAGCGGCGGATGAAGGGCACCCATACGCTACAGCACAGCTGGCGGCGAGCCAAGCGACAGGAGATACAATTCCTGGGACCATCCACCCGGGATACGGTGCAGGGCGAGATCCTAACCCTAACGCACACCTTTTCCCCCAACAGCCTTACCCTCAATATGCAGAGTACCCACAGACCCCTGTTAGCACAATTTCCTCTCCGACAGGTATTCCATATCCATATTATCACCCTCCGCAGCAGGACGGTGACGTCCACACCCAGGTCTTCGTCCCCTTGACAAATGCAGAGAAGAAGCATGTTCAGAATGCAACCGGTCTGCCGAATCAGCCGGGGGCGGAGCCGCATCGGCCCGGACAGTTCGTGGTGGAGAATACGGCGTCTCGGATCGAACGAAATCTTAACTACTTCCTGAAGAAACTCGAAAAGAAAATTTGAATAATTTCGTCAACGAAACTTACGAAGGCGGGGAAAGGTGGGGAACCCTCCCTCTTTTTTAAGTCAATGGAACCAATCCTCCTTATGTTCCATTTGCGATCACACAAAGCATATTTTGAGCATATTTGTCCATCTAAATGAAATTCTGTATTTATTTCCAGACGACTTTTTTAGTGATTGGTTATTGTTGGCACTACTAACGTATAACTAACTAACTGACTATCTATATATCTATATATGTGTACCTACAAATCATACTACCTATGTACGGTAATAATGTTATTTCCGAAGTAGGCTTGTGATTAAATATGTAGGGAACAATGATAAACATACATGATACTACTACTATATGGATAAATATGTGGTATATATGATATTTTCGGTATTAGCTTCGAATCTAATTTGTGGATTTGTGCTTTCTATTTGTTATTTTTACAAGTTAGTTTTATCTTTATTAATGTTATTTACTGAAAGCAGAATTGATACTTTGAAGAGAAAAAAGAAGAAATGAGTTGAATATAGAATCATGCAAAATCGCATTATGGTTTAAACAGTGTTTCCTGGGATCCACTTGAGATACCTTAAGCAGAGAACGTCACGACCACAAACTACAGAATTACCAGCATTCTTTTGCTGCCTGGAACTCAACCGGGTGATCAATATCAGAGCGGGAAAAAGGCAAGGTAGGCTCGTGACACAAAATAAGGACCACGGTGAATCACATGCTGCAACAAAAACACCTGAAAATCCGTCAGGATATCACTGCTAAATCTAAGACAATGCAGCTTCAGGGGAAATCTCCTAATCGGGACTAAAAATCCATATCGACGCAAATATAGTTCCAATGAATCAGATAAAATAGAAACTTTGTTCTAGCAAAGTGTCAACAAGGAGTTCGAATTGTGAATTAAAATTGTAACTACTCTGTAGTTAGCCAAGGCGTGATTTTCAAAGCTGCTGAAGAGATCGGATTGGGTGGGAGTCAAAATGATTCGAACTTGACTCGAGACATGTGGTTACGCTTGGTGGTCAGAAGGAGTTGGTTCAGAGTGGGCAGATGTGTCCTCTATGTCGACAGGAGCCTCATCAAGGGAATCGGTCGGAGCCTCGGTAGGAGCTCCAGTTAATGAGGATGCTTCTTGTGTTTCGTCTAAGTGACCAACAGGCGACGCGACAGCCTCATCCGGTGGAATCTCAGGAGCGCCTTGTATTGCAACGTCTGAAGAGTTAGCTACAGGTTTGGCCTGCTGTTCCCCGGTAGGAGGTTCCGCAGTGAATGTTATCGACTGTGTGTCTTCTGTGGTGACTACAGGCGATTCGAGATTGAGGTTAGTTGATGTATCTGCAGCAGGGCCGCTGCAGGTTCCTTCATGAGCATCCAATGGGGGTTGTACTTGGACAATCCCAGAAGCATCTAATACGGGCGCTGCAACTGACCCTCCAGATATCATTTCAGACTCCTGAACAGAGGTCCCCGACGGTACTTCCGGGGCATTTGCTTGCACCGCAAACGCGATTGGCGTTTGTGACTTGGAAACGCCGTGGTCTTTCTTCGCCTGTACATCGCTTGCTTTGGGAGACCTCTGGTCATGATTATCGACTTTATCACTACTTTTCTTTGGAGGCCGTAGGACCTTCACCGGTTTGGGGGGGCTCTGTGGTTCTACCTTCTCGTGCATCTTGCTTGCAGAGCTTGCAGTGGGTCGCATCATCCTCGCCAAGAAAGACTCATCAGGGATTCTGGTACTGCCAACACTAACCCGGGATCTCGGCCGCTCCAGCGACGGTTGAGCAGGAAGAGATTGTCGAGATGGTTGCTTGCGAAGGCTTGTTGCAGTGGGTGCAGTCAGTCGTGAGGATAGCTCCGTCTTGGCACCCAATAAAGCGGACGGTTTTCGGGACAGGCCTGATGAGGTAAGATTCCCACGGCTGAGGGATTGCGAAGAGTTTCCCGTCTTTGATACTGAAGACGCCGTTGGAGCGGCCATAGAAGCTGACAGACGAAAGGTTTGAGCAGGAGATTTCGTCCGAGAATTATTGCCCGGGGAGGAATAAGCAAAGGGCTTCTTCGTATTATCTCGTGCATCGGGGGGAGAACAGGAAGATGGTTTCTTTGTAGCTGCTTTTACCTGCTCCTTCGTGTCTTTCAGTGGTGCCGGCTTGTCTAACTGTCGAAGTTCTGAGGTCCGAAACCCTGGGGTTTCGGGAGTTTTCAGCGCCCGTGTTTTATGGTCCTGAATCAAGGCGGATTTGGAAGCATTTTTATTATCAATTGATATAGTTGATGGCCGCTTGGTCACTGTCTTCGAAGTCGATGTTTTCTTAGGGGGGGCGGCATCCTTCTTCTCTGGTGCTTGGGGGATTTGTTTGATCTTCTGCCCAAGTGAAGCCGCTGTCGAGCTATTCTCCGGGGCGGAGGACTGGTTGGCAGGGGCTTCCTCCGCTGCCCCATTGGGTCCAGGCTCTCTGCTAGACGGTTTTTGGGCAGTATCTACCCCATTGCGCTGAAGCCCACCCGTACCGGGGCGACTATTCTGAGATGGAGAAGTAGAAGCCAGGTCTGTGACCTCTGCATTCTCCGAAGACATTGTGACCGGTTTCCGATTGACATCTCCATCGTCAGCCGCGCTGCCCTTCACTTCTGGGGAATTTTCGCTCTTCTTTAGACCCAATATTGAGCCTTGACCAAACTCCTCTCGGACTACCACGAAATTGGCCCGTACGTTCGAGAGCGGTCTGACTTGTCCACCTGCATCTGGGGTGCCTGGTGAGAGTCCGGGCGAATTGGGAGAGGTACTGTTACTCTGGTTGTTATTCTCAAATTTTGCCAGCAGGCTGCGAACACCACCCTTGGCTGACATCGCTGTTCGGGATCTGGACCGGCCTCGATATAGTCCGTTCTTTACTGGTCGATAGAATGTCTGATAGAAACACCGACAAGACGACAGATATAGAAGCAAGTAACAATTGCTCCGGGTTGCTGCCTTGGACACCGACAAGAATTGATCCGGGGCTGGGCAGCCCGCCTGCCCAACAGCCGGCAAGGAGCTTGTGGACGAGCAATGCAAGGCTGGGAGATAAAACAGATGCAGCCTTGGAAAGCGACTTCACCTAAGGACGAACCACATGCAGGCTGCGGGAGGATGAGACTTGGAGAGAGAGAGGTTTAAAATAGTCTGTAGGGATATCATAGGTAGATGTAAGGAAAGAAGGGGAACGGCCAGGCTTTGGGCAGATGTTGATGTTGCTGTAGTCACTGTCAGGTCTGCGGTTTGCGGACTCGACTTGGATTTTATTGAACCGTGGAGAGACTTGAGACTTGTGCCACTTTGGTGTGGCTGACCAAAGGGACGCCACCGGCCTTCGATCGGTCCTGTAGTTTAGTTGCAGACTCTTGAGTCTCCTGCCACTGCCATTGTAGGGTTAAATGCTTCAAGTTTGCAATTGGCTAATGAAATAATGGACGACACACATTATTAAATTTGTCTATCTATTGTTGTTGTAACTTGCGACCGCGCGTTGTCTGGCTGATTTTCAGCTAGTCTTGGCGGTGGTCGCAGCGCGCGCCGGATTGATAAGTCAACAAACAACTGCAGGAACGAACTTGAAACTCTAGTATGATATGATACGCTTTCATGCCGAATAGATGGATCCTATTTCTAACCAATGATTGAAGAAGATGGGTATTATTGTCCAGGTGCAATTTATATCATATCATACTTACTAATAACTCCGTGCTTCCATCCTAACTTAAATTGTCATTGGCCAATCGGCAAGAACTCCTTAAGCTGTGAATGGATCAACGTTGTTCCCCGCTGAGGAAGCATCCCCTATATAGGTATTAGAGGATAGGTTGAGAGCTTCGAGTCGCAAGAGTGAATTTGTCAGGCACATACAATAGAGAAGCCATGGCTGCGAGAGCACTACGAATAGGTCAATTGTCTCTGAAGGCATTGTCGTTGTCTACTTCCCACTGACTTCCGTGCAGGTTTGATTCCAGGCGACGGCATCGGAAGAGAGGTCATTCCGGTATGAAAAAAAAAAAAAGAAAAGAAAAATTGGTGAGCACAGAATGGGGCTGACAGAGGACGCGAAAAACCGTAGGCCGGTCGACGGATTCTAGAAGCCCTTCCAGAATCATTAGGTCTAAAGTTTTCATTTATTGATCTGGACGCCGGCTTTGAGACGTTCAACCAGACCGGTACTGCTCTACCGGACAAGACGGTTGAGACGTTGAAGAAGGAATGCAACGGAGCGTTATTCGGGGCCGTCAGGTATGGTGACAATTTGGTTGAGTTGTGTCTTGTTATACCTCCGTTGCTGGAGATACATGATCGGAAGACTAAAGATGCAGTATTGTAGCTCCCCCACGACCAAAGTGGTTGGTTACTCGTCGCCCATTGTTGCTCTCCGGAAGCGGCTCAATCTCTACGCCAACGTGCGTCCTGTCAAGATGACTGCTGGGGGTCACGTTGCCGGTTCGCCCATTGACCTCGTCATCGTGCGGGAAAACACTGAGGACCTCTATGTGAAGGAGGAACGCACACAGGAGGGTCCCCATGGCAAGGTCGCGGAGGCTATCAAACGCATCTCTGAGCGGGCTTCATTTCGCATTGCCACCATGGCTGGCGAGATTGCTCTGCGGCGACAGAAAATTCGTGAAACCGTCCCAACACCATCCCGGTCAGGACCCATGGTCACCATTACGCACAAGTCCAACGTCCTATCCTTAACGGATGGCCTCTTCCGCGAGACGGCGCTCAAGGCACTAGCAGCTGAGCGATTCGGCTTGATTAAGGTTGAGGAGCAGATCGTGGACTCCATGGTGTACAAGCTCTTCCGTCAACCGTCGTATTACGATGTCATCGTTGCTCCTAACCTCTATGGCGATATCCTGTCAGACGGTGCCGCAGCTCTAGTGGGAAGTTTGGGGCTTGTTCCTAGCGCGAATGTAGGCGATAACTTCGCCATTGGTGAGCCGTGCCATGGTAGTGCCCCTGACATTGAGGGTAAGGGGATTGCGAATCCAATTGCGACGCTGCGCAGTGTTGCACTGATGCTAGAATTCCTTGGTGAGGAGGCTGCGGCGTCAAAGATCTATGCGGCGGTCGATGGCAATCTAGATGAAGGCAAGTTCCTTTCCCCGGACCTTGGCGGAAAGGCCACGACTCAAGAGGTGCTTGAAGATGTACTGAAGAGGTTGTGACATACCCCCACTATGTAATACCCAAAATATAAACCGAGACCACCTTTGGAAAAAAGTATTTTATAGAAGCGAAGATAGAAATACATGCAACGGGAAGTAAAGGCGGGAAAGTGGGCGAGCGGAAGAGAAGATTAACTCCCAGAACGCCATATCTAAGGTAGTGCGCCGTCCCTCCTAAGACCCCATATATAGTCTAACCTACTAAAGGAAATCGCAATACTCACATTCAGTCAATGACTACTAGACTCCGATTCCCCCTGGATTTCCCTGACTTCTCGAGATCTGTCTCACTGGACCGATGATTATCTTCTCCGGGCTGGTTTCTCGAACTGATTTCTTCATCGGTACCGTTGAGGAGAAGGGTGAAGATGACGACCAAGTAGACATCTCCGGTTTTCCGGTTTTTCAGCGTATATCGCAACACGTGGTTCTTTTCATCGATATATTTGGTAACTTGTAGGTTGAACCCGGGGAGGCGAAGAGAGAAATCTGCAAAGTGATGGGACAGTCAACATCAGATACTTAAATACTGCAATAAATTAAATGAAAGGAAAGAAAATAAGAAAAATAAAAGGGCAATAGAGGTGGACCTACCACTAAACCCAAGATATGGGTTCCCAAAATCCACCAAGTACACCCTTCCTGCCTCAAATACAAATTTCTTGCGGTTCTCCTCATCTAGGAAATGCTTCTTTCGCAGGTCAAATTCATCAGGAATCTGCAGCTTATTTCTGACTTCCCTGCCGGTCCCATCGGCGCCCTCCTCGACGACCTCACTGTGCAGGCTCCGTACCTCGCGGACCTGATGCCTGTCGACTCGATCGCCGATACGAAAGTGATTCCATGTGGCTAAGCCGGGACTGTACAGATACGGTTTGTCTGCATATGGGTCCCCGTCCAGGGCCGGATCAATCCACCATTTCACGATTCGGAGCGCGTAGCTGAAGCCGGGAGGGAGACGGTCCCGAATTGGCCGATCCATGTCATTTCCGAAGACAAGATCATTGCCGGAGACGGGGTGCTTGGGGACAAGGGCGAAAGAGATGGAGTACTGATCCTGTTGATGGAGCGGATGGGAGAAGTATGAGGCGGCAGTCTTTGGAGAATCGTTGGGCAGTCCTTCAATGCTTCGTTAGCGACGATTCCCGCATTGATATCAGTTCCGTATCGGCCCATGGGCCATAGGAGATTGACATATAAACAGAAAAGGGGAAAGAAAAGAATCAACGGTTGGCAAGAATGTGTACCGGTATAATCTTGAATCCGTACACATACGTTCACTATTGCATGTGAGTTCTCAAAACGCAGGGTTTGATCTGAATTGACCGGCACCACTTGATGTGTAGAGGGGTCATAGTCCGGTCCAGCCGTTACTTTGAGGCGATAGTTATTGGTGTTATTAGTATTGTTGCCATATCCCATGACTCCCATCGTCGTGAGCTCTTGCGATGAGGTTCCGTATTCAGCCCCGATGACGGACGATTTGAGGCTTGATAGAATCAAGACAAAAAAATTAAATGCAGAGAATGAAAGAAAGAAAAAGAAGAATACTTATCGCGTAGGGCCAGGGCTTGTCAATTGAGCAATTATCCCTAAAACCAATTGGGGAATTGCATCGCTCCATACAGTACCTAGGTTACCTAGGTACCTACATACCTATCATAGTTCATCATCATCCCCGCAACCAGGGGTGGTGACATATATCTAACAAGTTAGGTGGTTAGCAGTGACACTAAGAAGCTTTTTGACAGGCCGGGATTTTCGTGGTGGCGGGTCTGGGCTCAGCAGTGGCGTTGTCTTGTCAACGTCATTTAAGTTACCAGAGTAGACATATGATATGTAGTAACCTAGGTAGGTATGTTGATAGTTCTTTGTTCTGATCTATCACAATCTAGTTGACTTGTCACTCTTGCTGGGTGAGATTGGATCCAGATATATCCCTAGGTACCAATTTATTAGTTGCCTACCTAGGTAGGTACACCCTGTTTAGGCAATACGCAAAAGAGGTTGAGGAGTAAAAATCAGGGGTAAAAGACGGAGAAAAGATCTGTGTAGTACTAATCGATGATAAGACTACGGCGGATATAAAAAGCGGTGGCGAAGGACCACCGACTCGCCTTGGGTAAGATCGTAGGTACTGTATCTATCTGTCTTTCCTTTTTAAGTTTTTTTTTAAGCAACGAACCTTGGGAAATAAATCATAAAGATAACAAAATGCCCATTCAAATACAATGGCTCTCTTCAATCAAAAATGGTGGTGAGTTATTTATTAAACAACAGAAAAGACAAAAAAAAAAATAAAGTCGACAGAACTGGGACTCGAACCCAGGCGGGCGAACCCACAGGTTTCCTATGAATATCTATAGCAGACCTGCGCCTTAACCACTCGGCCATCCTGTCTGAATTATAATCAATTATTCTTCGCTTCATGTATTCTAGACTAAAAGTAATTGGACCGGAGGCAATCTCTGGGACTAGACAACAACAACAAAATGCTAACCGCAGAAACCGAGACGCGCAAACAACCCGCCACCAGAAATACATGACTAGACGATGGACATGGAGAAGAGATGGGGCGCGAGCTAGCGCGCAATGCCGACGACACCCAAGAGCAAAAGGAACAGCCCCCGCAAGAAAGATGGAGAATTGAAGAATTACTTTGACCAGTGGTGGGAGGCGGATGAGGCGCGTTTTAAAGGTCTTATGACCTTATTAAGGGCCTCTGCAAACATGTCGACGCCCTGTTCAACAAGACTCTCGGAAACCAGGTGGAGTGATCGCCGAGTTGCAAGCATGCATGAAAACCTGGATCGTGACACACCTTCGCGACCCTCTCCTGCCCAAGCAAAGGTTAGACAGCCCCCAAGGCAACCGGCTTGATGCCAGCCAGGCGCCGCCTGAGCAGGAAACAAGGAGCTCCGCCGAAAGCCAATGCAGGAAGCATATAGCCCGCCAGAGAAGGATATGAAGCACGTGGCCTCAAGGAACTACGCAGAACTGTTTAGAGGGGCGACACCCAAAGACCTCCCGAAGAGGCCGGCCCAGCCTCTGCCAAGCAGACGAGAGTCTGTCAGACTCCCCGAAGACTCTGCCGTCCGTACACCGCTTTTTATCATCAAGACGGTAAACAGCGCTTTGCCAAGCGGGAAGGAGGTGGAGAGGGTCTCCTCTACCGGGATAGCATTATTCTAACTCCCAAGACTGGAAGTATGACGGACGACCTGCTACGGAGCAAAGAGAAGATCACAAAGGCCCTCAGAGGCGGAAGGGTCGAGGCAGACGAAAGATGGGTGATAGTCAAAGTACATGACCTCCCAACGAAAGTGACGACAATAACAGCTTGAGCTCCAGGGATCTGCCAATTGAGCAAGACGTCCTCCCAGAGCTGGTGCCTTCGGCGCATCCCTAGAAACTGCGTACTGGGCCAATGTATGAGAAGGGTGCTCGACGGCGCCGGTCAGGCTGGCCCTCCGGGCAGAAGGACTGAAAGACTCCCCCAGGACGGTTGTGCTCATGGGCGCTCGTCTGAAAGTTGAATACCAGAGGGGTAAGGACTACACAGGACGGAGGGGTGCAAAGATGCGCCGAGGTGCAGACTCTGCAGGGATCCGAACCACCGGACAGCCGAGCACCCCTATGATGGAAGCGCTATCAAGTGTGCCAACTGCGAAGGCCAGCATGCAGCGGACAGCCTGACGTGCCCGATGACGGCGCCAGCTGTCCAGAAAGCAGAAGCGTGCTCCAGGAATGACGGAGGTGTCGGCTCTTTCGATGCCAGAAGAGATAAGAGTCCGATCTCTAAGACCGTCTTGTGCCACTACATTTGAGCGTGTTTCCTTTTTCTGTTACGTCTCCTTTCTCCGTACGGAGGAGGGGGTAGATTACCTTTTCATTTTAGGGCACAGGCTACAGAGCACCCAGGTGATCTCTGGGAGGCACTTGCCTCCGGCGCCAATTGTGCCCTTTTTTCTCCTTTTCTTTTCTTTTATTTGGGGCCTGATTCTCTTTACAAGGGAATAGAAATCGAGCCCATTACAAAAGGCAATCTAATGGAGACTCCATTTAAATTAAATTGAAATGGAGGTCTCGATTTTACACCAAAAAACGTAATGGATGTCAAACCACCTCTTGACCTCTATTTCGCTCCGTTTGGCCACTTTTGACCCCATTTATCATTATTACTACCAACCACCACCATCATAATTAGCTCTACTCTTTCACATAATATGGAAGATGATCTAATCGGCAGTACGCTTCTCGCAATGATGCTACAGTAGTAGTTATTGGAGTCGCAGGAGGTCCCTAAACTACGTCAAAGTAGGAGCATTAGCAGAGAAGATGCAGCCTCAGTAGGGGCAGCGTCGACTGCAGCTTCAAGCAAGACCTACTAGATTGCGCAACGATCAAATCAAAACTTCCTCTGGCAGAGTATCTCTTCCGTTACGACTTCTGGGTGGATTTCTTCTTTCGATTACTTTAAACTCCCCTTTGATCGGTATATGCGATAGTTCCTTGATGACTTCCTACATACTCGCATGCTATATAAGGCGCTGCATGCAAGCAGCGAGCCTAGTCGCTACGTTATCCAAGAACTGGCACTTTCCTATACAACAGCTGAAGCCTTCATCGGATATGCCACCACATCCTTTGTCATTTGGCCACTATGGTTATGTCCTTTGCAGCAGACTCCGACACCGACGTTACATCCCCACAGGAGAAATGGAGCCTGATGGCCGAACCCCAAAACCAATGTTGAATATCGGACTCTGGGGCCCTGCCAAGGCTGATGCCTTTGTTTCTGGAATAAGTTTGGTGGGAGGAAGTGGCTCTATGCGCATACCAGCATATTTCACAGAAAAGGAGTTCTGGGAAGTTTATGTCGTATGATCGCAATTGGTACGATACATTATTGAGGCAAAAGTACTTTGCAACCACATTACCAGGTGTCTATGACAAAGTGAAAACAAATGCCGCGGTGAATCCATAAGAGTGGTCATACGAGGGCTTTTTGAGGTCAGTATGGCCTCTAATAAATATGTTTTGGGTGATCTGGAAGTCGATAGGGAGCAAAGAGTATCTGATACGTAGAAAGGCGACGTGGAGGCCGAAGGACGAGACTCCGAACTGAGTTTTGTTGTACATACTCTAAACAAATCTCTTGGCAATTGTATTTATATTTTATAGATAAGGCTCGAGTATATTCCAGCTTGCATTCATGTAGTTAGTGGACGCTCTTAAGAATTTAAGTTTCATTCGTGAGAATGCAACATTGAATGGCTTAGCTTAAGAAGGGTTAATGGCGAGGAAAGCTTGTTAACATACTGTGCAGCCTTTAAAAAAAAAAAAAAGACAGGAAGCCCGGCAAATTAATTACGCGGTGGAAAAGCAGACTATGTAACGCCTATGATACATATAAACTCTGCTGGTAAAGCTCCCAAGCCAATTTCAACGGTCGAATGTATGCCCGAGCTAGGATAGCCACTGACTGCATGCATTTGGCAATCTTGCCCATATTGACAGGGCAGCAGGTCGTTTTCGCAAGCTTCGGCAAGAGAAGTGCAACGAAAGACGATGAAGTCGCCGAACGCGCAAATCCAAGGGCCCTAGATTGAGGCAAATGATAAATCAATATGTGACATTGGCCGGCAATGGGAAGCCATGCCTGACCTGAGATAATTTAGTTACGTGTCCATTTTCAACATGATGCTGCCCATATCGACAGAAAAAGCATGACGCATAGTCCACTGTTGATGACCACGATTAGCAAATATTTCATGGACCCATTAGCCAATTCCCTGCTCTACTACTATTGAAACCGTTCTCTAGAAAGGAGATAGTGAAGAGTTATGAAGAATTACCAACGTAGCTTTAAATTTAAAATAAAGATAACTAACTCAGTCTAACTGGAAATGAAGATTATAAAAGACAGGCTGCACAAGATCTCGATAGTCCCACTGCTATGATGGGTGTGGGCAAAGCTCGCACCATTGACAGGCTCCAGACGTCCCAGTCTCAGAGAATCTTTCAATCAGAAGTCGGGGAGGAGCAGATTTTGGTTTCCCCAGTGAGCCCTCTTGCGTGGCAAAGCAAGGGATTTGTGACTTGCAAATATACGCGGAGATAGCACATGCATTGCCTCCTGATACTTCTGGTAATTCTTCCTCCATAAGTATACCTCTATGTATACTACCCGAGCCGTAAAATTTATAAACGTAGAAAACTCAGAACATGGTCAAAGACGGTATGTACATAACGTTACGATTGAAATTTTCAGTACGGTTTATGAAATTGAACTCTGAATTTGATGTTTCTAATCAGAGCGTAATAGGAAAACCAAATACAAAGCAGACGCAAAAAAAGAAACGCCAGTTGTCGTTAGGTATGTATCAAGTTCTCGCATTGATTATTCCCCGTACGGAGTATGTGTTATTTTGAAGAGTGATCTTTAGAAATGGTCACAACTCGATTACAGCAAGGCTGCAACGTGGCGCCTCCGGAGTCCCGACACGCAGACCAACACGCATATCAAGTCCATTTCGTTGGAATCGTGGCTTAATAGTATTCCCAGCTACTCGGTAAATGTCGGGGCCATGGACCAAAAAATAATCCATTGAATAGTAATGGACTCTTCAGAACATTCAGGTCATTTCTCGCCTCGTTAACACGCACTATAGAACTATAGCTCATTGGCTTCAAAGCATGTGGCTCCGTACTCAATCTATCATATATAGTCCCACCCTTTGGGTTATTTTAGCTTCCGTCAGTTAAAGTTATAGTTATGGATAGTAGATAGATACCTAAGGACCACATTTGTTCGTCGTCTGCCATTTTCTGCCTAACATTTCAGGCTTCCGCAACCGCCGAGTTAAGCGCGGAAAGCTGTATGTAAGAAAACTAAATTTAGGAAAGGCCACATTAAAGTTTCAGCAGATCCACTTGTGGAGTAGACCCGCGTATAGGAGGCAGCGATGACGATGCTTACAGGAGCTGTCCCGACCAGCAGCAGTGTGTGGGTCCACTGAAACAAATCGCTGAGATATAATGTAAATCAATATTTTCTCTAATATACTGTAACTACGACTGAAATCAGATTTTTAGGACCTGTTTTTTTTTTTTGGTACTACACCTTTATGGGAACACTAAGCCTATTATAATTTAGCTATCATGCTTTCCATTCCGGCATTGCAAAAGACCTCGGAGGACGAGGTGTTGCTAGTCTCAATAACTCAAACTTGGACCACCTTCGGATTTTTTGCCTTCAATACCGCTTTAACTTCTCTACCAATTTGCTCACAGCTGCAGCTTGGAGTGGTTTTTGGACCATGTTGTTGCCAGAAAGGATTTTGAGTTATTACACCGCTTAATTGAAGCCCGATAACTGTGGGGCATGGTGCCAGTGCGTTGGATCCATGGATGGTGGTTTGCGGGGCTGCCCCACGCGGCAACTCCCGTCACCAATAAGAAGCTTGTAAGTTTGAATATGATGTCTACCTACATCACACTACAGCTGTAAATAGATACGGCAAAGGATTGTCGCTATCGGTGCGCTAGCAAATGAGCATTGAGAACGATTGGTGTTCTATGCAGGTAGAGACTGACTTGATCTTGATGCCTAACTTCAATTATCAACGAGGCTGTTTACGAGCCTCATTCGAACCACCGTTCTGATGAGATCTCGGAAAGTCCATTATTGTAACAGAAATAGTTAGGAGTATCATGGAAGTCATGGACCTTAAAGCTGACCATATTGTGTAGTATGATTTTCCGATTAGCTACTCACACTAAAACCAAGTTACCCAACCTCACATCTTCAATGTTCCTAAGAGACATGCCATCAAGCTCACTAACCTAGTGCTTTGAAATATATATCATAAGAGGAAGAAGTTATTGCATTTGTTCTAGCTGTAACTGAAGGTACAAAATCCTCGCTCTATTTCCAAAGTATCCAAACCGCTCACTTTCATTGAACCGAGGAATAATGTAATTTCGATATACATATCACCTTTGTCGGTCTCCTTGTTATTCCTCTTGCTATTCAAGTTGTTTTTGAAGGGACTTGCTTTTCTCGACTCTAGGACCTGCACCCGGTATTGTCATCTTTTTCTTCGTGCTGTTGGGTATCAATATTACGGCAGATACTACAATATATTGGACAGATATACAGGCCCTAAAAGAGTAACCAGTGCAAAGCAAAGCCAAGCCTTCGCGACTGCATACCATTTTGAAAAGCTCCAATGTAATTCAGGCATGCTGGGAGACCGCCTGACCTGAAATATCCAATAAGTCAACGACACATAAGTGCAACAGACCCTCCTTTGACGAAGACCTGTTAATGAAATTGTTCTGACCACATGACGTTAGCTTCCTCCAGTGAGATTGATTATAATCTAGTCTTGAATCTCTCCGAACTCGAGGCATGTTACACGAAAGGAAGTGGCTCTGCTGGAAATCTTGTAGCCTCATATGCTTTCCTTGTAGAAGCGTAGTTAGAGGAATGTATTAATTGATTGACTTTTTCGACAGAAGTTGGATTTCCAGCCGGTTCGAAATTCCTCTGCATTTCATTGTACACAACTAGTTTATCACTGTTCTACTGCAATTTCATGCATGTTCCCTGGTCTCGTCAACGCCAACTCGCAGTTACAACATGTCCGCCTCCCTAGAACCAATCCAAGAGACACCCCCAACCGATAATACCGGTTCCGAAAGGCTGGTTTTATTACAAAGGATGAGGGAAAGAATCATAATTGGGGTTGACGTCGGGCTCACATATACGGGTACGTGTTTAATAATCATACGTCGAGAATGAGGACAGTGTTCTATGCTGAGCTTATATTGAAATTTACCGACTCACCTTTGTTTTGCTCACTCCTAATTTTATATTATTGATGCTGGTTATTGTTGTCCATTGCCTCTTGCTAAAAACAATGGCATCTTGGGTGTTGTAGGAGTCGCATTCTCTACCTTGGGCATGAAACGCCCACTACTTGTCAACAAATGGCCGGGTTCTCATGAAGTAGTGAACAAGGTCCCGACGCAGGTTTGTTATCGTGCAGGATACAAACGTTATAGATGGGGATTCGAATGTCCCGCACTTTCCGAGCTCGAACGTACGATGGATGTGATAGAGTATTTCAAGCTGTACCTTGATCCAGCCCTTCTCGGTCGTCGGATTGATCTAGAGAACTTTCCAATTTATCAGGAGGAAAATGTCCAGATGTGGTGGGAAGACTATTTAAAGGCACTCTATGAGCACATTGCCGAACATATCAACACCGCACTTCGGGAATACGGGTTGGGTGATTGGAAGTCTAATAGGATAGAATATATTTTTAGCATACCGACAACTTGGGCAGGGTCTAGGGTAATTGAAGTTTTCAGAAAAATAGTGAAGAAAGCCGGTTTCGCAGAATATGAAAACCATTCGGTACATATCAAACTAACCGAAGCTGAGGCAGCGGCAGTTTACACAGCGAAGAACTCCAACCACCAGGAATCAGTCCATCAGCGAAGTCTAGATATCGGATCCGCATCTAATCCATCTTCTGGTGGAAGTAGTCTGAAAGAAGGAGATGTTCTGCTAATTTGTGACTCTGGAGGCGGAACAACGGTACTGTGTCTTGCTACATAATTCTTTAGATTATGACAGCAAAATAATGATTTTATCTAGGATATCTCCGTTGTGAAGGTCATTTCTGTTCAGAGATGTAAAGAATATGAAGATGAAACGGAGGAGGTTGTTGAGACGATGCTATTCGAAATCATCTTTGGTAAGCTTCCACACATTTTGCCGCCGCAACGCTATTCGCCAACTTACGCCGCTGGCCAGCACCTCAAGGTATACCGGTTGGCTCTGTCAGCATTGATGACTCATTTAAAGAAGTAGTCGAGAGTCGATTGAAATTAATCCAGCCGGAGGCTGTGGAAAATCTCAATATAAAGGCCGCCGTGCGCGATATGAACAAAAGAGACTTTCAATCCATCAAAACTCGCTTTGGAGATGATTTGGAGACTAAATTGCCGGAACGCAGGCTCTCTTTACGTGTTCCGGGATTAGATGGCAGATTCAGCCATGAAAGGGCTGGGATCAGTAACGGGAGGATGAATTTTACTCGGTGAGCAGGAAGCGGGTTCGCATTCATCTACAATAGCTAACGTCGATAAAAAGGACAGAAATTCAACAACTATTCGACAAGAATCTTAAGGAGATTTTTAGCTTTATCGGTAATCAACTTTCGAGGATTAAAAGCCATGAGAGAGTGGTACGTGTATATGCAGCCTTGACAGGATATACGTCTTCTGAGAGTCATAATTAGACCCATTTTGTTATTTCAGGAGGCCTTGGCTCTTCCAAATACGTCCAAAGGCGCATTGTGGAAACATATGGACCGAGTCAAGGGATAAAGATCCTTGTCTCTCGCGACCCGTGAGTAAAATAGGGCTATATCTCTTTTTTTTCTCTAACAAGAAGGGTCGTAGGCAAATGGCGGTCTGCAAAGGACTTGTAATAGACCGTGTTCATGAACTGAAATATCGAACTTCTCTATTAAAAGTTCGCTATTGCCGGTTCTCCTATGGCGTCCTCTTCGACGACAAAAAATTGCTCAGCCGCCAGGCCAAGGAACCATCAGCAATAAAAAACAACAAAAAACGTGCCGCACAACGAATTCATTGGCTTATTATCGAAGGTAATCCCATCAGCCAGGAAGAATCTATCAGTCAGAAGATCAGCCGTCCAATCACAGCAGCTGAGGATGGTTACATAGTTTGGAAGGATGTTATCTTTATGTCCAGAGCACCCTCTGGCCGTCTTCCGGGAAAATCTGATGAAGGTGATGCGCTCCAGGTTTGCGAAATTGACTCAAAGCTAGACTCAAATACTCTGGCTCAACATTTAAACGACGCAGATACAAATCGGACACCTCCCTTCTGGAATCGTAAATTCAGAAAAAATGTTCCGACATTTGAATATGAAATCTTTGTGTTTCCAGCCGCTGTAAACTTGAACTTTGAAGTTCAGTTTGAGGGCACTGTGGTCGGAAGCGGTTCGATTCCGGTAGAGTGGCAACTCATGGACTTTGGTGAATTGCAACAAAACACGGATCAACCGGCCGCGGAAGCGCAAGAGTCGGCCACTTGAAGCTTGTTGCCGCAATCATGCTTTAGATAAATCGATGGAGGATAATGACAAGCTAGGAATTCAGACTGAACGAATTTGGGCAACGACTTGCACTCATTCCTTTGAACTCATCTATGTCTATTCTAAGCAAGCTTCCTCGAAAAAGGTTAAAGTTAACTTCTCTCAAAGGCGCAGACCGGCTTATTAATGTAAATGTCTATTTTAATTTATCATTAGTAAGTCAGTAAGCAACATCGGCTCGCCTACGTATCAATGAATGTTCAAGCCCTGATTTCCTGCGGTTAAAAATCCTGCCCAGTTCTATATCAAGTTCTATTTCCCTGTAAAGTTGATGTGCTATGTATCAGGATGTCGACTCCCGAGTTTAAGCATGACTGTACTCATATTAGCTAGTGGCAGGGCTTCGGCCTCTGCACCTCCACGTGGGGAAGCCTGGAAATCCATCTTC
>NPHW01004360.1:0-17261 GCA_002240705.1 Elaphomyces granulatus
GAGGCCGCCTGGGAACACGTGACCCCCACAAGAAGAAAAGGTGGGAATTTAAAACCAGCAAGCTGGAATCATACTAGGCTTTGGCGCCGGTAATGCACCTTTGTGGGGACACTGGGCCTATTTGCAAATCTCTTCAGCTTTCCATTCCGGCGTTGCAAAAGACCTCTACTATACATATCACCACTGATCCACCTACACACCGACAGTCACGATGCAATCATACGGTAGCAGTATTTGAAGCCATTCAACAAGCCAAAATGATAACTTTTGTTTCTATAACTGCCATCACTTGATAATAATTCACAACTGTCTAAAAATTCGACCTCGACCCCGAAAGCACTCCTCACGCTCCTCAAACTGCCTAGGTATATATCACGAAAGAGTGGTCCAGATTGGACATATGTACATACACATACATTAGGTACATGCATATATTCTTAATAAGTTAACCCTGATAATTTCTATCTCGGTTCAGGTTGGGGAACAGGCAGTCTGACGGATCGCGTACGTGAGGGTTTCTGACCGCCAGTCACGTCACATAATTGGCTCCTCCCAGCGGCGTTCGTTGACGATCGTCATGATAGTGGTTCAGGATTTGGCTGTGTCGAGTCCATAATTTGGCGTATATCACCACATAAACGAAGATTATTGGCTCATACTACCTAAAAAATAGACGTCGTCTGTGGGCTACGTTTCGCCGTACACAGCAGAAGGTATAGTAGTAATCTGGTATGATTATCTTGCATTATCATTTACTTATCTCCAATTAGTATCTCACTCCGAGTCACTCGTGGTATAAATATAAATAGCCACAAAGAGGTCTCCTATTATCATCAAACTTGTCAAACAAGCCTGCTCGAGGCTGCCTGATAAGGAGAAGTCTATTGTCACGCCTCATCGAGAATGAGATGACATCGTTTAAATTCCTTGACCGCAGCAGACAGTTGTGCAGGAGTTCGTAAATGTGGATATTCCACTGTTGCGTTGCGGTCCGCGAGACGGATGACCTCTGGACTGCTTGGAGCCACAGTTTGGGCATTTTTCTGCTGCATACGGAAGTGGCACGAACTGCCTTGAGGATCGTCCGTCACGTTACGTCAAGCCTCAGATAAACGTAAGTCACGTATCAAGCAAAGAACAGTCGTCAGACGATCCCCACCCTGTCTCGGTTTTTCATCCCTTCAAGGGATTTCTTGATTTCTATGATCCTCTCCATTCCATTCCAAATTCATAAGCTTTGCTGAGGGTAATTATGACTGTCCTCCATATATGATATCCAAAGCTCTTTTGAATATCAGTGCCATTTTCAACACCGAGTCCGTTGCCGGGCATTTTGGAAGCTGGGTTTGGATAGTATACCAGTGTCGGTTGAGGTGTAGGGCTGGTGCCAGATCAGCCACAATTGATGGACGTCCGGTTAGTCACATTCGAGAGAGACGTACATGTTTCATTGTTAACTTCAACCATAGTAAATAAAACATCGGATTCTGGAACCGATATCTAGACGTCAAAGGAAAGCAAGTCTGAGACAACCGACAACATCAGAGAGGGAGGATGTCCTATTCCCCATCAGTGGGTGGCTCTATGTCAGTGACGTGATCACAGATGAAGTTACCTGTCTCGCTGTGGTGGCTGGAGCACCGAGTAGCCATAAATGGTCGGAAAGAATCCCTAAAAGGACTAATAGATGACCCTCATGAACAAATCCAGTCATGAAGAGCCGTGAACCCAACAAGTACCATGCCCGGTACTTAAAACCATGTGTCAAGTGAAATATCGTGGATTCGTTGAGAAGCCGGGGAGGGAGGATGTCCTAGTTCACACACAATCCCATTTGTGATGTGATCAGTGATCACAGATCCATAGGTGGGGTTATCCTACTTGGATATCATGGCCCCACACACTGAATGGCCGTAAAATGACGAGAAATAATCCCTCACGAACAGATCCTGTTCTGAATAGCTAGGGACCCAACAAGCACCATGACTGATGCATATGCCAGGAAGATTGTGTGTTGCTGTAGGTTCTCATAGGTATTTCAAGCACTTTAAGAGGACCGACGACAATCGAAGAGGGAGAGGTGTGTGTGATTAAAGGTGAAGTCATAATGGGCCATGGGCCATGGCTGACACACTGACTGGCCATAAATGACCTGTGGCCAAAAGAACCCATCTCTCATGAACGAATCCAGTCATGAATAGCCAAAAACCCATGGCTGGGACTAGTTCTCGCAAGTTGCTGCCAGGGTAAAATATATTTTAGGCCTTTTAAGAGTCAAGACTTCTGGTGTAATATCATGTTGCACTGTTATCATCCGAGTCACTGAGTTACTCGTAGCAGAGCGCAGCGAATAGGTAGATGCTACGAGTAGGCTGTTATTGGAGAAATGGGCAAGCATTTCAAGCCCTTTAAAAGACTTCCGGTGTGGGGTTTTTACCTAGTCTCGGTGTGATAAGAGAAGAGAATAATAAGAGAAGGTCTGTCTGCTTGGTAGAGACTCTAGAGAGTGATTCAGTAACTACATATGTAGCAGAAAGTGGGTCCTGGAAACGACGAGTCACCAGCACATACAACAAAAAGACAAGAAAAGGACGAGTCTGCCAGTGTGGGTGTGATGATGTCCGAGTCATTTCAGTAATAAAAACGTGAGGGCAGTTGCTGAAGTTTTTCATTATGTAGGTAGCTGTCAATTATCAAATTATCAGCGAGTCTCAACTCTCCAAACGTGCTCGATGTTTGACGCCAGGTACCTGTCTGAGCACGATTTGCATTGAATCCAACCAACAAAGTTAAGCATCCATGGATCAGTCACTGACAATTAGGCAATATCATATCATAGTGAATTCTCATGCCCACCTTTCGGGTCTTTTTAAGGTCCTCCTTCATTCACTTCGTTTCATTTCCTACCTTCCATCTCCCACCTTCCAGCCTTCCCTGCTTTATCCTGCATGTAGTAGACAATATAATTGATCCTCCTCTGGCCCAATCTTATAAGATAATGGCTCAATCAATTGTCTCTTACTCTCTGAGTCTCTATCTCTTTTTTTCTTTTTTTTATAAAAAAGCCCTTCAGTCAGATCTATGTGCTGTCCGAAAAAAACAGTGACTGTACATCCATCAGACACATCATGCCCGCTTCAGCCCGGAAAATATGACATTCCACACGTGGGACTTGCTGTGTAGATTCAACCTGAAGCCTCCAGCATCCTATTACACGCTGATGGGCATGATGGGCTCACTTTGCTACTTTGCTACCCAGAAGCAGGTAAGTTGTTATGGTGTTGGCAACGCATAAAGTGCTAATGCCATGATAGGCACCAGCACTCCTCAAACACGACGGGTGAGGAAGTACACCGTACTAGCTTCTTGCCCAGGGATGATTCGTTATGCACAGGGTGCATCGACATGCTGCGTTCACTCATCACGTTCCTTTTCAGTGAGGAGTCCTGGATGGTTCCTAATAAAATATTGGATGCCACCATGTGATTTCCTCCCATGTGGCATGGAATTATTCCATGGACCACTCACTTATAAATAGACTTTATATATTCTTTTTAGTATTTCAAGAATTATACTGATTCTTAGAACCGAAGAAAATACACCATTGGTTTTCATGAAACGAAAGAATGGGCAGGGACTTCGCTGGTCCCGTTTCGTCGATGCTGGTTGATCTGGCGATTGCTCCTGTTGGATAATTAGCATCCACGTCCTTTCAGCGCTCTTCCACGATTCGGGCGCCCTCTGCTGGTAAACTCTCGGTCCTGAGTCCTGACGACGCAGAGTAAAGGAATTCAAATCAAAAAAAAAAAAAAAGACAATCCGTGTGCTAGGTAAGAACGACAGACTTGGTAACACATATACCATAAATGATGAGAATATAGCTAATCTAGCTAGGCCTGAGGAACGCCAGCAAGATTCGTTGTACGGTCTAAAGAGCGTGTTTAACGTTTTGAATCGCTCAATTAGATCGGCAGGTAACGACGGACTATTCATGTGTGTCCGTTAATATGTGCTTTGGCGGTTCGAAGTGATGGGAGGTGGAAAGTCCTACTCTTCTTTCCTGTCCTTTTCAATAAATACACTGTAAAGTAAGTGGATAGTGACTCTAAACGATGCATATTGGATTTCCCTAATGGTGATAATTTAGAGAGAACCACGGAAAACACTGCAGCCAGAGCTGAAAGCCATATGTGGCATACCTAGGACCGTCGGAATTAGAAGTCCGAAAGGTGAAAAGAACGATGATTTGGTGATCGTGACACGAATAGCCCGATGCAATGGACCTTGGACTTGCATGCTTTTGCTCAAAATATCCATAAGCAGATGATGGCACCCAGGAAAATCGATTGGAGAGATCGCCCAATTATGGGGCAAAAGTAAGTATCTTATTACAACCTGCCAGAGCTCATGCGATAAAATACTAATTTTAATTTTATTACATGTCTCTGGAAATACGGCCATAATGTCATCCATTCTTGTGTTTTTTTTTTTCATTTTTATTTGTCGTCTTCGGTCGTTTTTTTATGAATTTTCGTCTTAACCTTGCTGATATTTTGGAAGATCCGTATCTTCGTGGTTGTCATACCACAGCCTAGCCAGCCCCAAAACAACAGCCATTCTTTTCGCCGAGGTGGAGTTCAGTAAGGAAACGCCCGGGGCGTTTGGGGATTGTGTGATTGGGGAGGCTGAAAATCTTACTAAGAATGAGGGAGTGGTCCTTCAACCACTCACTCGCTCTTGGTAAGATTGGAGGCTGGAGTCTTGAATTCGATTCCTTTTGTATTTTCGTTCGCTATCTTCTCTGGGATCCGGTTGTGCCACGAGAGAATTTCCTATATTCCGGTGCAAAACAGGAAAGGTAGGTACTTGGCATCATTAATTTGGAGCCATTACTAATTATAACCAGACGCTATTTAGGAAATCATCTCTTATGGATTAGACTAAGAGGTAGGTACCGCTCCCATTATTAATCTTGGAAATATTACTAACCGGACGGCTTCAGGAAAGGAAATTCTCTCGTGGCACAACCGGATCATCGACGATTCATCGTTGATATTCCGGCATACCGGAACGCAGACAAAAATGATGGATTGGATAAAAAAACTGTCCCTCTATATTTTTTTTTTCCGGGTCCGGAACGCGTAAATCCCGTAATGCCCGTGAGCTTCATCACCTTGCCCTTCGGTGCTTTAATGGGGAATTCGGGGAGAAGGTGAGAAGATAGTAAACAATTTACGATATTAAAGGAATTGAAGACAAGGCTCCGACTCCCTGATTGCACGGTTTCCGAATTCCCCGGTGCTGGGCTCCACCTCGACGAAAAGAATGGCGGCCACGAAGATATGGATCTTCCGAAATATCAGCAAGGTTAACACAAAAATATATAAGAAAAATGAACCGATATGAGTCAACGGCGCTCCGCCGTGTGACGCTGCGGTTCCGGGATTCTGTACGCATATATAAAGGCCTGTTTCTGCTTTTATATCTATACTGTATTATTGGTGTTTGGATGGAGTCCCTACATAGCAGCGTTTACTATTTAGCAAAGCTAGCTATGTAGGTTAGGCATGAATGGAGTTTCGAACTAAGATATACTTGCATCTTCAACTTTGGACTCTTGATTATAATAGCTATCTCAAGTCAAATCCTTCAAACATTGCATGACTCTTTGGGTATTATTCAGAATAAAGACACCTGACCGATATCCTTGCAACCGAATTCTTTCAGGCTGATTATTACCTATGTAGGTGAGGTGATGCCTTCTCTTTGTCAAGAATTCTTTGCAAGGTGGTGATTCCTTAAGCTTTATTCATGGATTTGCCCATGCAGCTGAGCTTGAGCTGTTGATCGTAGGTGAGCCTGCTAAGGGTGCAAGCCCTACAATACAAACCATGCTCTGACATAAAGTCAGTAAGACCTCGCACATTATGGGAATGGCATATCGCACTCGGCCATCTCAACTACGATGACTTAAAGGCAAGAAGTACTTTGTTAAGATTGACCTGCGTTGCGTGATGGTTTCCATCATATGCGAATCAGAAAAGGAGACGAGTGGAAGACAGCATTTAAGACCCGTTACAGATTGTTCGAGTGGCTAGTGATAACGATGCCTTTTGGACTATGTAACGCTCCTGCCACCTTTCAGCGTTATATTGATCAGGCATTGCATGGCCTCGTTGATGAGGAGCTAATAGCGTACCTTAACGACATCATCATCTATGGTGATACCCCGGAAGAACTCCAGCAACGGACCCGTCGCTGTCGCCAACGACTTAGGGAATGGGGTTACACGCGAAATTGAAGAAATGCGTATTCCATGTACAATCTGTCCAAGAAACAGAAACAAGTGGTGGTCTGCAGACGCAAGCAAGGATGCAGCTTCAGGTATTCTTTACCAGAAAGATGATAATAGGAGGCTCCGGCCCGTCATTATCTGGAGCAAAAGTTTAGCCCGAGTGAGCGCAGATATTCAACCGGGATCAGGAGCTCGTGGCGATTTAGACCGTATGTGGAAGGAGCTAAATACACGGTGATAGTAGCCACCTTTCCCAAGGCCAACTTACGTTTACAAGTACGATGGGCAGAGAGACTATAAGCCGTTTCGACTTTGTTATCGAACACGTCGATTAACCCCCCTCCAGGCGGCCTGATTACGCGACTGATGACAGCAAAGATTTCTTAGTCTTCGCTGCCCTCTCGTCATACCGGTTCGAGCGAGCAACACCTCCCAACGAAGTTGAAACTGCAACCCTGACATCAAGTCCCGATGTAGGAGTTGGTTAAAGACGAAACTGCATTGAATATGCGGGAACTCGAAGAACTTCTCAAGGATGGGTAGATGATGAATTACTATATTATTATGACATACCCCAAGCAGTGAGGATACTTCGACAACTTCACGATACGCCATTAGCGGGACACCTGGAACAAAAATGGACCCTAGAACTGATCCAGAGGAAATACTACTGGCCGAAGATGAAAACAGATATTAAGGATTACTGCTTAAGGTGTACTCACAGGAGTATCGCCATTCTTTGCAGAGCATGGCTATGATCCGGACACCGAACTGGCTGTGGAACAGCCAGGACGAGAAATCAACAACGTGGATGCCGCCACCTACGCGAACTTCATGGCGGAACTCCATAATATCCTATCCGAGAATTTGATCCGAGCCCAGGAAATGAACAAGAAGCATTACGATCGGAAGAGGAAGGAGATGGTATTCGAGTTCACGATCAAGTCCTCCTGAGAACAACTAATATCAGGAGCCAACGGCCGAGCAAGAAACTGGACAGGAAGGAGGATCCATTCACGGTCAAACGCGTCATTAACAAGAACGCGTATGAGCTACATAGACCTCCCTACGCATATGAAAATGCACATCGAACTCCTAGAACCATACTACCATCCGTCTATGGCCAAACATCGGAGGAGGACGCAATGGAACCGGTGTATATCGACGGTAGTAAGGAATACGGGGTACGGGCTATCGCCGATGCTGTCCGAAATGAAATTCATTTCCGTGTACAGTGAGTGGGAAGGATACGATGATGAGAAGGATGATACATGGGAACCTCTCAAAAATCTCACCAACTGTCCAGAACGTGTGGATGAGTTTGTGAAGACTTGAAGCCAAAATGAAAACAGAGAAGGCCAGCTATGACTGGTTGAACCCTAACTAGGGCTTAGCCCTATCACTAGCGGCCAATACCCCACCAAAGTTCCCTTCCTCTTTTCTTTCCTCCTTTGTCGATTCTGCTCCTCATGATGACTTCAGTCTTCTTTTTGCCTATTCTGCCTTGATACCCCGGATCTCGGCAGGTATTGTAGGGCCATATTGAGAATGTTCTTGCATGGCCCAACATGAATGCTCTGATCACACAAGCCCTTCCATTGCCAACGCGCCAATCTCCACTATTTACTCTAAAGACGCGGCCTTTCTCACAAACTACTACGGAATAGGTTCGAACCAAATGTAGACTATCGGGCTGCATTATCGGGCTTTCCCAGGCGAGTATGGCACCCCATGGAATGTGAATGTCTTGATAAAAACTAACACCGTCTCTTGGGAACCAGCTATCGATCGAATTTCAAACACTACTGTTTCTCCTTAGGCGCAAACGACTCCAACAGTCTGAGACGGAGACGATTACAGCATGCGATCACGCCACCGTTCTGTACCGGTACTTAGCATGGTAATCGGAACATGAACATAGAAAATTGACCACACCAAAACCAACGTCATTAACATTCTCATACTCCCACACTCCTTTTCACATCCAGAAACCATGTTCCAAGATTTTGCCTGTTCGCTTGACATCTGGAGGTACTGTACCTTTGTCCTCGAATGCCTTGATGAGCCGGCCATAAGCTTCTTCGTACTGTCGGTTGCGTATCTTGTGTGTGTCAGGAAGACGGTGAGATCCGCTTGGTAGCTTGTCCTTGTCCCAGATAGGCTGAACCTTTAGCATAGCTATGGCACCGGCGCTTTTGTTGTGGTCGCGTATAGTTCGATAGTCTTTTCCAATAGCAATCACTCGACCCAAATGGCGTTTAAATACGCCTCCCTTACACTCGCAGCTGTCATCGCCGCAGCGAAACATGACGATATCTGATGGGAAGACCATGCGTTGCAGGATGCTGCGGAGATGTCCGCCGAAGAACGGTCTGCCCGAGTAAGTTAATGATCTTTTCTCAATTGACCTGACCAACATCAATATTTCTGGCCCTGAATATGTAGTGTTTTTGTCCATATCTATATTCTACTCTGTATCCATAACACTCTTTGTTGCGCATATAGCATGGTAGTACTATGCTCCCCGACCGTATGAGCCATGTCTACTCCTGTCACCTGAAACCAGTCATGAACTTGTTGTAAAACATTGAAAGTGCCAGTTCTAATTTAAACATAGGAATATAAGTCTCGGCTAGCGGTCGCCCTCGGTGGGAAGCGTGAGCGCGTCGTTGAAAGGAAGCGCCCTCACGAAGACGATGACGATGATGCGGAGGAACCCACATTTTCCGATAATTCGGGGGTTGTAAATCCTCCAACGGATTCTGCGGAGGAAGATGCGGCGAAGTTGGAAAAATTAGATCGTGCAGCAAAGCTGCACTCGCTCTGTTATCACTCTCACCTCTTCAAGGGTATAGTATACCTCTTATGCCATCCTAATATCTTATTCTTGGTGTAATCTACATCATGGATCGATTTTTGCTTATTGTAGCATTGTAGGTGAGGTCCTTGAAGAGCTGTGGCCGCAGGTCATCTATGGCAACTGCCTTGCGCGGCGCCGTGGCCGTCAAGTTTTTATGGGAAGCGTCAAGCGCTTCAAGAGCGAAGTTATTGGACCTGAAGGCACAATGCTGGTAAGCATTTCTCTTCCAATATATATTCCTTTTACCTTATGTGATGTACCCTCAGCTTCGTTTAAAGAGCTTGGGGTTGAATGGATTAATTTAGTTGCAAAATTGCACATCTTAAATTTCAATACACGTCTATCTTTAAATCATCTCTTGCAACATGTGATTGTACAGTGCTAATAGCTATGTAGAAGTACATGGATGAGCTAATGAAAGCTCATCCAGTTATCGCCGCTGAGAATACCCCGACCTCGGGCCTAGCAGCATATCTTAAAAAGGAGTTCAGTTACACTGACTTCTTACAAGTCTTCAAATACTTGAAGGACTTTTTGGATTGGGAGAAGACCCCCAAAGAGGGGAAAGCGTACTGTCGCGGTAAGATCTTACATCTCTCTAATACTATAATATGCTAATAAGTATAATGTGTATAGCTTTGTTTTTGAATCTGACTATCCAAGCCAAGAAACAGATTCATAGAGATGCTGCGGCAGAGCTGCGGGGCGATTTGGCCTCGCGGGATCATCTCATCAAGTTTTGGGATGCATTCCCTATTTCTGAGTTGTATTTCGGCGTTGGCAAACATTGTTTTGCCATTCGGAATGATGCGGGTAAGGGCCAGCGCTCTGCCCGTAAACCCAAAGACCGGAAACTACCTGGCGGGCACTTTCGCGCCTTGAAAAAGGTGTGGTTAGAATTCGTCCGAGATCAGAAGGAGAAAGAAGGAGGCAAACGATACCTACCGAACACAAAACAATCGATCCTGTGCTAGTGCCGCCTGCGAGGCTGCGGAGGAGCCCGGGGACCTCCAGATCAAGAAGGCCCCCAGGCGGAGGTGGAGATGCGTCGAGCGGGTCGAAGAGAAAGTCGACCGCGTCGAAGGAAAGTCGACAAAGTCGACATGAGGCATGACCGCCTCGAAGAGAAAATGGACAAACTCGCGGCGGACATCCGGGAGCTCAAAACGCTAGCGTAGAAGCAGGGCTCCGCTCCACCGTCCGCAATGCCGCCGCCGTCCGCGTCCGCGCCGCCGATCCCGATCCCCATCCCGGCAACCCTCGCCCCTCTGGCCCCGACGTCGTCCAGACCTTGGCCGCCTCAACATACGAAGAGGCGGTAGCGCAGCTATCGTGCTTGATAGGGGAATCCTTCCCCCACCGCCTATATCTCGCCCATTGTTGGGTAACGTCACTATACATCAAACTGGCGGCAGGGGATTCGACGATATCATTGGTACAGCAAAGTTGCCAAAGCCTGCAGTGGAGTGCCGAAGGTTCGCAGCACAGAAAGGAGCGAACAGAGTTGACTGCGATGCCATTTGCCACATGGCATTGAAGGCTCAAGGCACGCCGTGGAGCAGCCGGAGGTAGAGGAGCCAGAAGAGCCGGAAACGTCCGGCAAGGGGAAGGGAAAAAAGAAGGGGAAAGGGAGAGGGAAAGGGAGGCCTTCCGTTGTGAAGAAGGAGGCTGAGGTGGGACCCGAGCCGGAGGAGGAAGAGGTGGATGAGGCTTTGCTAGATGCAGAGCTGGAGGCGGGGTGGGATCAGTGGGAGACTCAATTCCCTACAGGTGAGCCCAAAGGTACAAGAGATCAGGCTCAGACCTGCAGCCGCGTACAAGGCAGCAGCGACGGCTGGCTGACCGCAGTTGAGGTCTGGGCGTTACTAAATAAACACATAATCTTTGGGGATTAATCTTTAAATATAATATATTAATCTAAATTAAAGGTTTGGTGAAGACACACTTTCTCATGCTGACGTTAATGAAACAACAATGTCTTACACTATGACATACATTATTAGATATTTTTTTACATATGTATAATTAGCTTGCTGACCTAGGTAGGGGCTGTGATCACTGATGGCTCAGACTACAACAATGGAGAATCCTGCCATTGACTACTAATGTAGGTAACTCGTACACAAATAGTTAAACACAGGGAAATAAAGGAGGAAAGAGAAAGAAGAGGGCGAGCGTGGAATTAATAGCAGATTGTGGATTATCATCGCGAAGGGGAGTGTATTCAATTCGTTCTAATTGCATCAGTGAAGTTAATAGAACTCCCACCAAAAGCCAGGCATAAGTTAATCTTGCAATATAGTGTTGCAAGCTTAATCGATCCTAGATACATTGACAAGGCTGTCAAGTCCATATAATAAGATCTTTAGTACTGTTGCATCGCAACCATGAATTGAAACGCCCATGATTATTCTGCCACGGGGGCACGATTACGTTTGTATCATTGAATGGAGCTCCCAATGCCCATTTTATGATATCCTGACTTTAATCACTCTATCCCTTCGAGACGTTTAAGAGCAGGCTGTGACCGCGGCACGATTCTGCCGCTCATCGTAAAAGTCGAAACCGTAAGCTCCTATACCAGTCGTCTGAAGGACCTCTCCCTTGAGAACGCCACACAGCAGATCAACCGTGATCTCGCCTCTCATCCTTATAGACCGACTTCCCGATTGTTATAAATCTGAAGGTCAGGCAGCCAAGCAGCAGAACTTACCCTTTGTCGCAACCGCTGCCTACTACTTACTGGCCAACATCAAAGATAAATCGATCGCCGGGGACAACACCTGGTTACCCAGGACCGCCAACCTAGTGTCCAACAGCTTCGAGACGGTGAACGCTTTAGCCGCAGCTCCCGCCGCGGTGGCTCTCGATCGAACGGTCGAAATTTCTCTTCTAGGGACATCGCTTGCAAAACTCTTAACATAGATGCCTCCCCCCCTGTCTATAAGATGTAAATACGTCCCTGTTGGTAACATACATTGTCATATAATCATAGCAAGGAGTAATAATGCACAAGTAACATATATATTTTCAACGAAGTAATGTATACTCTGAGGGTATTGGGATTTTCCCGAGAACGAGAAAAGCCAAAGAAGATTGATGTAGGATCGGATTTGTCTTGAAGGGAAGAAAGCCGATGGAAAATAAAGCGACATTCAATAATTTCGAACATGGATGGCTCTTTCTTGCTATTTTAGAGTCCATACTGGAAAGAAAGGCGCAGACATTGTCTACAGAATGATCATCCGCATGTTGCGTTTTCTTTCTCTTTTCTTATCCTCGATTTTTTTTTTAAAAAAAATCGTCCTAATGTCATGGAAGTAAAAGCTGTTCAAGATCACACCGTGCCCAGATCCCTGAGCGCTTTCCCCACGTCGACATTGACGGTCAAGTTACTTGATGCCAAGGCCTCGCTGAAATATGGCAGCTCCTGACCATTGTAGACGGTTTTATTGCCTCTGATATTGATAGGAAGGATTCCGGTAGTGTAAGGAGAGTCCTTGGCATATAGAATGCTAGCAACCACGCTCTCGTTCACCGTCGATGTCATTGGGATCACGTTGTTCCCCGGAACGAGAGACATATTGTAGAAATGGGACTGGCCGATGGGAGTTCCATCAACAGAGAGATCCATGGTCAAGTTTCCCTATATAAGGAAAGAGGCATTAGCTGTCGCTTAGTTTGAGGAATTAACCGAGAGAGTGAAAGCTTCTTTTCCCCTTTCTCTTAATGTGTCCGTTCGCCGATTAACTTCTAATAGATATATCATCAAATTCTTACCAGTTCAATTGTCATCACCGATGGATTTGGAACGTTTACCGTGCCTTTCGCATTGGAGCCGTCCGATTGTTGAGAAAGCAGGACACTGAAATTGGTGATATTTAACCCCTTCAAAGAGTTGAGGCCTGAGTGTCTCGGTGTTTGTTAGCTCCACACAGAATGAAACTTAAACTTGCAGGACGGCCAGGCTTGCATACCCTTCATTGTGACCGTTTTATTGTAGGCGACGGTGATCGTAGGCAGACCACCTTCCTTCAGCTCCGGTTTTCCATAGATGTTCAATTGCACCTGCTCGTTCAACCAAACCGCTTTCACATATTCGGTAAATGCAGTCTCGTTGCTCCATTGCAACCTCCGAGTTATGTTTACCACTGTCTCGCCTTCAGGCTGAACACCAGGGACATATATAGAGGAAAAAGGCGAAGAGCTTCCAGCCAGCGAAACGGATGCATTAAAGCCATAGAGGGTGGGGTGAAATGAGCTGTGAGTTCCAATAACCTGAGTCAAATCGAGCTGAGCTGAGTCCGGTTTCGGGTCAGTGATTTTCATCTGTGTGACCTCAAGGGTTGAATCGTTTATGTCCCCTTGAGCAATTCGGGGGTATGCAACAAAGACGCTGAGGTGGTAGTCAGTCCACAGTGGTCGAATAACAACATTCATTCTGTATGGGCGAAAGAGACATACATTGGAGGAACTACCGCTAAAACAACAGCGATGAAAACGATCAGGTAAAGCCACCACCAATTCTTAAAGTGAGTTCCGATCTGAGCCAAGAAACCGTGGCCAGCAGTGGCGCCATTGAATCCCTTCTTTCCGCTATGTTGACTCTCTGCTTTACTCTCCGCCATGCTGGTATATGTTCCGATGATAAACGGGGATTCAGATCGGCGTGTTCGATCCCTTATAGCACGGGCAAGATCCACACGGCAGGAGGAAAATTGGAGTTGTGTATCCAGGAAACGCTTTATATCTAATTTACCGGGAACAAAGACTCTTCAAAACAGCAGAAGAGATATAAGGGTCGAGGACAGAACTCGGTCTGGGAATTCTGTAGACCCGTCCAGCAGGATGACCGACAGGTTCCTGAAACAAGTGGCCCGTCGTATAAATGAATAAAAGGGCAAGCCAGAAATCTCTCGCACTCGATATCTCCAAGTATATAACTTCAAGTGTATTTCAACTAATTCATGTCACATGTCTGTCAAAAAGATATGCATTGCGGCTCTTTTGGGAGCGAGGGGGAAAGCGCCAAAATAGTATCATACAATCACTCGGGACCTCGGGAATATGTTGCACAAAAAGCCAGGAGAGGAGGGCTTGCATACGTGCCTCGGGTTGCATGTCGGACAATTCAGGTCGCTGCGTCGCACAGCTATGGAGTAGTGAGATCCAAAGACAACTCAGCTATAAAAACGAGGATTGACCAAGTAGAATATTACCGCAAAGAGTCGATAAAGGGCCACAAAGCGAATAAAGCTCCGAAGTGGTGAAGCCCCCTGGGCCATGGTCAGTGCACGTAGTTGAGCACTTAATGACAGTGTGCCTTACATGTATATGGAGTACTATTATTATAGTGTATTAATACCGCATGCGGGCCAGGAAGCACCAGAGAACTCACCTTCTTATAGTTACTACTACATCAGTGCCTATAACCTTGTTGCAAGGAAGATCTTGTACCGCCACAACCGTGGCATCAAGTAACGAGAATGAGGAGAACGG
The DNA here is from genome assembly GCA_002240705.1 of Elaphomyces granulatus. Lineage (NCBI taxonomy): Eukaryota > Fungi > Ascomycota > Eurotiomycetes > Eurotiales > Elaphomycetaceae > Elaphomyces > Elaphomyces granulatus. Next base: position 14,655 of record NPHW01004360.1, read on the forward strand.
ACGACGGACGGTGAACGGCGAACGGCAACATATCTTCGGTTTATCTTCCTATCAGCTGCATCTTCACCATTCCTCTAATCCTCTGCGTATAGGTATACGTACATAGAAGATATGATGCTCGAGCGTGGCCGTGTCGGGATTGATTTTTTAGCTGTTAAGCTTGTAAGTTGTAGAAGCGATTGAAGGCGATGGAAACTAATAATGTACATACCTTCTTGTCCTATCATATGACCAACTTGACGGGTACTCTTCACCGTTTCGGGGTTGTAGCTATAGTCGGACAAAAACGAGAGTTCAACCATCCTTGCACATATTTACCGAGAATGGTACCGTCAAAAACCCTTAATTTCGTATATTTCAGCGATGATTACTATGTACAAGGGCCCAGCCAACCAGGGATGGGTTAATTTCCCCTTTAGGACGGAAAAACGTTTTAAGGTTTATTTCAATGGTGGAAATTAACCAATCTTACTAAGTGCGAATGTACCCGGCAGTTGAACTAGATTGGAAATTAACTGAAATTTTGAAATTTACCCCCTTTCTGTATTAGGATCAAGTTAGCGAGCCCAAGTCAACAAGTAACATCTCCCGCGACGCGTGACGCGTGATGCGTGATGCGTGACGCGTCTCCCTTCATCTACAACTCCAACTCTATCATTTCCTCCATCATTAATCAGCCCATGAACATTGCCTCTACGACATATAGCAACTAAATCAATTTTAAGCCCTTCAATCACACAGAATGGCCTCAGTTCAAGCCTCAATCCCTAAAAACAAGGGCGGCCACCCTTCTCTATCCAACGTCCTCTCCCACTTCGAGCAAGTCTCCCAAGGAGAATACCGTAATCGTCGGATGCGTTGCAAGTGGTGCAAGGCTGAGAGCTGCGGCAATTCTACACGTCAAAGCAAGCATCTGAAAACTTGCGGACCATATCTCGAGGCTATGGAAAAGAAAATGAGATCACAATCACTTATCACCTCCCACGTCCACGTCCAAGATAAATCTTTCAAGGCTACCGCTAACCGAATGGCTGCTGAAGCTATTTTTGCAGACGGACGCCCATTCGGATTGCTTGAGTCCCCATTGATGAGGCGATTCCTCCGGAAACTGAGTCCCACGTTTAATCCTCCCGACCGTAAAGCTGTTGCCAAACAACTTCCGTCAATATACCGGACCTACAAAGAGAAGGTCCAGAGCTGCGTTGATGAGGCCCCCTTTTTCAACGTCATCTTCGATGGCTCGGACAATATCACGTCGCACCGGGTCATCAACATCTCAGTGGAAATACCTGGCTCAGTTGCCTTCTACTGGAAAACCTTTGACACTTCTTCGGTCATCCACTCGGCTGAGAACTGCATCCAATTGGTTTTGCCAGAACTGAAGGAGATCTGCCATGGGAACTTTTCCCGGATAAATGCGTTCTGTACAGATACTGCTAGTGTCATGAGGAAGACACATAAGACACATACAGATCTGGCTCGCATGGAGAATTTCCGCCATTGCTTATTTTCCCTTTGTGATTCGCACAGTCTTCGGCTTCTGGTCAAAGATATTCTACACATGGGATACTTCAAAGATATCTGCTTTTATCACGACCTTCTTCAAAAAATCGAAGCTTCAGTTAGCCTGTCTACACAACGAAATGATGGAGTATTGGGGCCACGTGAGATCCTTTATAACTGCTTGTCTTACGAGATGGGGCAGTAACTTCAAAGCCATTGAGTCTGTTCAGAGAGCTCATCGACCATTGCAACGATATGCCCGCCGGCCCGATGTTCTGGCAGATAGCGAAAAGCCCGAGCATAAGCTCCTTCCAACCCTTCTCTCAAAGATTAACGACCCAACGTTTTGGCACCGGCTTGATATTATCCTTGCAATTCTCGAGCCGGTTTGCAAAGCCCAAGTAATGTCTGAGGCGGACCGGGCAAACGTGGGACATGTGATTCCTCGATGGCTTGAAATTGTGGTGGAATGGAAGAAGATCGAAGCAGGGAAACAATTTCCTGATCTTCCCTGGTCTCAGCTTTACAATCTCCATAATCTGCGCATGACAAAGCAGACCTACGTCTCCATTTTGCAGCATTTGCGCTACGGCCCGACACTGTTAACACGCCACTTATGCCAGAGTATAATGAGAAAGCAATACGCTTCTTAGAAACGGTCTGCAGCCAAGGCAGTTTACTCGGATCTATTGCGGTCCGAGTCTTTACCACTATATGCAACTCCGTCCCATCAGAGAGATCCTTTTCGGCTGTGAACTGGATTCACAGCAAGGCCCGGAACCGGCTACTCCCAGTCAACGCAGATATGCTAGCATTTATCTTCATGAATAGTCGGGTATTGCAAAGGCTACAAGCCGAAGATCCAGATATGTCATTGGTACTGGGTCTGGGAGAGACACAACTCATGAGATGGGAAGATCTCTCGGAAGATCAACTGCTGACTTTCGAGAACGATTTCTTGGAGCTGAATACCGACCACGATGAGGAGGCTGCTGCTGTTGTGACGGAATTCTCCCACGAGTACTCCGAGTTGGTTGCAGATGATCAGGAGGCCGGGGCTGTGGTGTCTGAGGCCATGGAACTAGTAGATTAGCTATTTTCTGG
>NPHW01004363.1:5392-19637 GCA_002240705.1 Elaphomyces granulatus
ATTCGTTTTTTTAGGGGTCCATTCAAATGCTTCATATTCCAGCCCTAATCTAGCTTCATATATTCTATTATGATTTATCGACGATCGTTCTGCGACTGAAAGATGTTTGTTACAATCCCCTCCAACTCTCTCCGCACTTATTCGGGGGCTCAGGGCTAGGATTTCAGTCTACAGGCGCCGTATAACAGATGCTGAAACTGCGAAAAAGTCCTTGGAATAAAATCATTCCCTTTACTAAATACTAAGTAGGGACTGACGATATCCCTGATATTCAAAGGTTGGCATACAGTTTTTTCACGCGGCCGCAAGGCACGGTTTTCTGTACATCTAGATACACAGATAAATGGTGGCCGATAGTCAAACCGAAAAAATAAGATGATGAAGGTGCCATCCATGAACTTTATAGTGCGAAGGTGGGTGAGTAGAATACCACTGAACACTATAAATAAACCCGTAAACCACAGTGACACATTGGTAAGTACTAGAGAGAATCCATTTCTAGACGAAGCTGCTTAAGAATTCCTATGTATACATAGTACTGTAATAAGCAGACAGACTCAACGGCAGAAACTATACCTACATATAGTAGCCAATCATGCCCTGTATACCAAAATTCGGACCTTTAACGCGGACTCGTTGCCTGTTTGACTGTTAGATTAGGTACAGTGTCCTACATGTAGTTAGTATGATGAAGTGGAATCTGCTGCACTGTTACATAGATGACTGATCGTAGATCATGACAAAGAACAGACACTCTTTCCCCCAGAATCGCACCGGTGTCTGCTGACTCCGAAGAACTCTTGGATGCAACTGTAGGAGAGGAAGGATTATTTTACCTTATGGGGGATCTCAAACTAACAATGCCAAATCCCGTCGATACCTACGTCTCCCTAGCAATAGGAAAAACACGTTTCGAGCCCACAAACGGTAGACTCTTCATAGCTGTGGCTCTGTGTAGAGGCCCCAAGATTGCCTTTTCAACCACGAACTCATAACGGCGATCATATCCTAGGTAAACTTGAAAGTTCCGAACTCCACGCAAGAAAACAAAGAATTGGAGTATCTCTCGAAGGAATGCTCTCCATGCCCATACGATCTCGGGATGCAGAGTACAGCCGAGGTCGACGAAGTTGATCGAGACTAACCCTAGACGCAAGTGATCCTTGAGAAAGCGGAGAAGATTTGACCACGAAATCTGTGAGCTGGCATTGATTTTTGGCGCCATGAAGTCACTGTTCCGGTTTATCCCGCAAAGAGCAAATGTCAAGTGTCGGATCATGCTCAGTGAATCATTGGCGAGACTACGGACCTGTCGCATCATCAGTCGAGGATTAGATCCGATTAGGGAAAACCGATTCTTCGAATAAAAGACCGAATGGGCGACCGTGTACATCTGCCGGCAAACCAAGAAATAAGGGACGGGCGACGTAAAGCAAGAGCAACTCGTGGAGAAGACACTTCCGCGGAACGAACAGATGCAGGTGGATGTGGACGTGCTACAAGTGCCACAGCAGATCGGTTCGAAGACTCGCTGCCTTTTGTGGCTGCGCAGTATGATCTGACCTGCGGAGACCATTCTTGGAGGTACGAATGGATCCCATCGGCAGGTCAAAAGATGCTCCATGACCAAGAACTGAAGTTCCACGGGCAGATATAGGAACTGAAAGGGAGTAGACGAGGCCCTGATCCTTGCGTATGCTGTTTCCTTAGCAATACCGAGTGTCTCATTATCCGCCAAGGGATCGAAGTAGAACGCACACCGACTGAGCAAGGGGAATGAACTCGTTGGGCCAAGGACTCTCCTTGCAGTTTCAGCATCTGTGATGCGGCACCGAAGACTGAAATCTTTGAGCCCCGGAATAGTGAGCGGAACAGAACTGCAGAACTTTTCCCAGCGCCGTAGAATATATTGGAACGGGTTGAAAGAAACGTTTTTCAGACGCAAAATGCGATTATCGGAAGTGCGTAAGTCGACATAAAGAGATTTAATCAGATAGAGGTAAGGCTCTATCATCTGCTTAAATCGTCGAAAATCATCTAGGTACTTCAGCGTCAACCGGAATCGATTTCGATTGTATAAGGCAGATGAGGCATCCTCGAAGACAGCACGCGAGACCCGGAAAATGTTGAGCGGGATTGCAGGATGATCACACGGTTGTTCTCTGTATAATGCCAACAGGTCCGAACTGCATAAACCGCTACGGCTTTTGAACCGTTTTCGCTCCTCGAACACGTCAATTGGACACGGTCTGATGAGGTTGGAGTACTGATAGATCCGTATCCTCACGTCTTCTGGAAGGTCCAAGAAGTTGGTGGGACGATTTGCAACGGCCTCCACACGAATGAAACCAAGCACCTCGGAGCCAGGTATCACAACCTGGGGCTTTTCGTCTACGTTCATCCTAAAGCTTTAGGAGACCTGATTAGTCGGAAAAGATGATGGATATTGTAGAGGTATCTATTACTGACCAGAAACACTAAAGGACAACGTAGAACCGCAGGTATCTTGTAGAAAATGATAATGAGAGGATGTGAGAAGGACAGGCGGTCAAAACAAGAACTTCACGTGCACAGGCGATAGTGTGCCTGCAGATAGTAGGGTGAAGGATGAAGTAAGAAATAAGGGGAATCGATTAAGAAGAAGAGGAATGTTGAAGAAAGAGAGTTGGGTCGAATGCGTAAAGTGGAGGGGATAGATAGACAAAAGATGGAATCTGCGGATGAACATCCATCTCTTTGGCGACGCATACCACCGTTGCATTCACTCGCGATAAGTGATAAGTGGGAGATCGACATTTCCACCTCGTCATTCTCCGCGGTAGCGTTGCTTTCCTTGTCTTATACTATTCTTCTTCCTTTCTTTTATTTTATTTTATTAAGTTCCGGGTTTTCTCTTCCGCGAACCTTTGACTTCGCCTTTGCACAAATTCTTGCCCGATAGAGCGCATTCCCCGCATTTTCTACCAATGGACAAGCAGACAGTCTGACCAAGCCCAACAAGTAGCTTGTTGATCTCATGCCACTTGTCCTTGGGGAGCCAAGATTCGAGTGCCTTGCGGGTTTCCTCGGGGTTCTTTGTTTTGTGCCATTCCCAAAGATTCGTGATGCGATGTACATGGACATCTACTCCGATACCTTCATGCTTGCCCCAGGCGGCACTCATGCAGAGGTATGCCATCTTCGGCCCAACGCCTGGAAGTTTCATAAGCTCTTTAGCGGTGGAAGGGATGTCTGAACTGTACTGATCACGCAGGATGATTGCAGCCTCCTTGATATATTTCGTCTTGTTGTTGTGGAAACCAACGGTCCGGATAAGCTCGTTCAGCCGCTGTGGCGAGACGATGAGAATGTGTTGTAAATTGAGAGTGCTATCCACAGGGGTGGCTGGAGCGCCTGCGTCCTGTCCCGTCTGTCCGCCCAGGTCCGTCGACCTCAGAGTGTGCTCTCCGAGTAGGGTATGCAGGCGTTGCATAGCCTCTGCCGTTACGGTGTCCTTCGTCTGCGAGGACAGCATCAATGCAATCAGAGTTTGAAAGCGCTGGTCCCGCGGAGACGAGGCTCGCCAGTACAGCTCCGCACAGCCCATGGTATCAACAGGAGCAGTTGGATTTTTCTCTCGCATATCCTTCACGATTGCGTAGACTGTCTCCCATTCCGATGTGGGCTCTACCCCCAGTGAACGGGCCCTTGCTGTGATCCTCCGAGCAGGATGACGGCGCGGACCAGAAGAGCTTGATTTGGTCGTATAAGAATACTTTGCTAGAGAGGTCTCAGGAGGGTCATTGGTACCAGCTCGGTATTTCTGCTTCTTCAGAGGGAGCTCCAAAGCATCTTCAATATCTGTGCTGATTGAGGAGAGAGGAGAACTGTCGTCGCTCATGACAGGAATATCTGCTGCAAGTGTCGTGCTGCCACTATTGGTGACTTCAGCCGCAGGGGAACATAGTGAATTTGGGACATGCCTTCCCGTAGGCGGAGGCTTCATTAATCGGGTCCCCTTTGCCTCTTTGAACACTCGAGATGTACGCATTGTAGCTGACTGATCTTTCATATTAGTCCTAGGTATTTTTTGTTAACAGTGAAGAGGTGTGAAGGTACATACCTACCTTAGGTCCAGCAGTTGTATGCTTTGCTAGTTAGTGAAAGCGATTATTACCTTAAAGTTAGTAGGTAGTTATGTATGATAGTATTCATGTGCCTCAGGCTGGAACAGGGACTTGTCCGTATATTCCCCATAAGGCGTCCCCTGCAGTTTACAGTGCCCTTTAACTACGAGTCACCATTTTTCGAAACTAATTAAAGTACCTTACTAACGCCCCACAAAAAAGGTGCCTCCCGAAAAAGAATTCAGTTACAATCTGTCACATGTGGACACACAGTTCATGTCACAAAGAAAGAAAAGTGTTTGAACAAAGTAATTATGTATATTTTCTTAGTTCCATGACTTTTCATTGTCATAGATGGAAGAAAGTTACAGTACATAGAATGGCTGAAGCCCAACCCAAGGGGCAAAGGTATCATGGTTCGGAATTCCTTTGTGCTGTGCAGTTAATGTTTCATTGCTCTACTGACAAGCTCAGTTTCTATATTATAGACGCATCCCTCCGTCAAGCCGCTGCAACAACGCTCGCTGCAGCGCGTTGGTATTTCTAATCATTCCTGATGTATGCCATAGAGTGGCCTTATGATTCGACGACAGATCTATATGCAATATGAAGCTGATACTTGTGAACTAGAAGTCCTCTTCTGATCAGTGATAGTCCCTTTCGCAGGAACGAGAGCACCTCGCGATCAGTGGGAGGATAGCCTCGCGGTCCCTTTTCACGAAGGGTGAAATTAATCATCATAGGATACATTTCACCAAACGCATCTGCCAGTCTCGATTTACCCATGCCACTACTCTGGACGAATATCAGGGTCTTTCCGTAAAACTGCGTTTCTCCACGCATTCTACGGTCGTTTTCCCTGATCACGTCTCGTAAAGCTTCAAGGGAGTCCAAAAAGTAGTTCTGGATCCAGTTATTATACAATTTATGGAGCAGACGGTGCCCCCAAATACCACCATCTCCAGGAGGAGTCGCAGAACTTGTGGAAGTTATGAGAATCTCTGGGGTACTAAAAGCTATAAGGTCGGCGACAGTGGTCCAGACATCAAGATCCGATGAATGGGAAGCGACCCTCTCAAGCAATGAAGAGCAGTATTGCTGCAGTACCGCCGGGGATTTCTCATGCCCAAGAAATGCGGTTACTACATAGTTGGGAAAGACCAATAGACAACTTACCGTATAAACCCGTCAATCTATGTAGGGTATTAAGAGAGCCAGCAAGCGTGATAGAAATCGCCGGCGTGGTCCAACTACGAAAAATCCTTCGGACAGTCTCTGGATATAATATATGATTATGTAATGAATAGCCCAAACTCACCTGGCGATGCGCGTATGTAAATAACTGCTGGTGGACTCACGATCTTTCTTTTTTCCCGGTGGTGTTTTATTAAGTTGCAACATACATACATCCCCAATTAAATAAATGGCAGCCTCTGCAACCGCCACGCAGCGTCTCCTTCGCGAATTAAACGAATACAAAAGGTCCCCGAACGATGTCTTGCTGCATCTAGGTCCCACCAGCGACGATGATTTGTTGCACTGGGAGGCCGTCTTGAAGGGCGTGAGGGGCACTCCGTATGAAGGTGAGAATCCCTTCCTTTTTGTTCATTTATTAACATTACTGGCCGCTGTTGTTATTTTTCTTCACTCCCTACATAGAACTGATCCATCTTGATTATAGGCGGCCTGTGGCATCTCCGCATTACCTTTCCCTCCAACTATCCTGGGTCCCCACCGTCCATCTACTTCACCACACGGATCTCCCATCCAAACATCTCCTTCACCACGGGCGAGATCTGCCTTACCCTCTTGACGGGTGAGCACTGGAGCCCCATCTACACGATTTCGATGACGCTCTCAGCCATCCATCAGCTGCTCACCGACCCGCGGCCCGAGTCCCCTCTCAATGTCGATGTTGCAGCACTCGTGCGAAACGGTGACGTCGCCGGCTGGGAAAGCATCGTCAGGTACTGGACCGGGGAGGAACGGTGGAGAGGGCCAGGGAGTGCGGTCTAGTAATGCATGCGCGGCAGTTCTGATCCTGTCCAATTAATTATCACGGCGGTCTGGTTCGGGGTCTGGGGACAGTGGATATGTATGAATGTCCGATGTTGTATATGGTACTACGATTATGATGGCCCTTTTTGACACGATATTATGCCCGAGGAAGAAATTCAATTTGGATTTCTCATGTATATGTATATTATTAATGCACGGCCACTGTCACAGATCGACAGAGGTCCGTGGAGGGAAGACCGATGCATATTTCCACGTGCTCAACCGCAGACCATCCGTCAGACAGGAAGGCCCAATGCGCTCAATTAAATTCAGGTTCACATAAAGGAGTGACATTCATATCATTCAGAATTACATTAAGGAAAGAAATGACCATGCTCGCTACTGGCTGGGATGCAAAAAGGCGTCATTAGAAACGGGGAAAGGGCAATAGGGGCTCGTAGCGAAAAACACCGTTGAATGCAATATGGAGCCAAAGTGGAGAAGGGATCCTGTTACAGCACCACGGCCACGACGACAGCACCACCAAGCACGGCGAGTATCTCCATTGTCAGGCCTCTTACCGGGGAGGCTCCTGATATCAAGCCTGGATTTGATGACGGGGAGGATCCAGCGTTACCGGTCGGTGGTCCCTGTGTCGATGTCCAAACGGTAAGGGAGGTGATGGTGCTGAGGCTGCCGTTTGGGCCCGTAAGGGTTGAAAGGAGTGTTGAGGTGAAGGGGATCGCCGACGCTGACGTGCTGGTCGTAGTGGTTCCCGGTTGGGTTGAAGCAGCCGATGCACTCGTACTCGTAGCAGATGACTGCGATGTCGCAAAGGTCGACGGCACACTTGTAGCTGATGAGTCGGAGGTGGTGGTAATGGCGGTGACTGATGGTAGTGATGACGATGATGGTTCCGATGATGGTACCGATGATGATGATGATGCTGGAGGCTGAGAGGTGGAGGGAATTGGCTCGGACGAGGAAGAGGCTGCTGAAGTGGTTGGATTATTACTATTGGCAGTGGTTGTTTGTGGAGCCTGGGTGGAAGCCGGCAAAGAGGTTGGAACGGAGGTCGATTTGGGCGGTGTGGACGCTATCGAGCTGTTGCCGTCTCCTTGTCTTCGTGCCAGTTTCAACACCCTTGTGGCTAGAGGGGCATCTTCACTGTGAATGGCCTCCACCGCACTGGAGTCAGTCGAAAAGATGCCATCACGAAATTTATCGGATAGTAAATGAAGGGCAGCATGGACCGATCTCTCATCACTGTGGGCGAGGAGTTCTTGGAGAGTGAGTCGGTTGGCGGGGGCCTCTTTCTCTGAAGCATCTGTTGCCGAGGATGCGAAGACGGTGGATGTTAAGCAGAGAAACCAGAAGAGCGGTTTAAGAAAGAGACGCATCTTTTTCTTTGTTTGTTTGAGGAGTCGTTTTGTGGATCTCTACCAGAGAGAGGAGGTATTTTTCTCAATTTTCTGGGTGGTCACGAAGAGAAAATTGGTAGTTTGTATATAGGATGGAGGAAAGGTTGAGAAGGTTGAGAAGAAGAAGAAGAAGAAGAAGAAGAAGAGAATAATAATGCAAACCAAGTGGGGGGGGAAAGTGATACAGTTGATATAGTTACCTATCCAAGGAATGAAGAATAATAATAATAATATACAAATGATTTGATTTGTTACCATGGTCACAAACACAGCCACAAGCCTCACTCAGTTTCAGAATAATGTTATGCACTAGTCTGTATATGGTATTAGACTTGACACTAACAAAAAATGATACTAAGTATAGATCAACTGAGCTTCACTTACGGCCTATCATTTTGGTAAGTATATTTCTGTATATGTATAATATGTCAGTTCAGTTCAAATCTGGATTCCGAGAGAGTCAAGATAAAAAAAGGAAGATGATATTATTATTACATCTATACTATAGTAGCAAAATGATATCATAATATATATCTTATATTTAATACCTTTGTATATATATATAGATGTAATACTCATCATGTAGGCATCAAATGCCAAGACTTGTTAAACAAGGTGAGCAAATTCATCGTCATTCTAATTTTGCCAAGTTTGCCAGCCTTCTTTCTCTCTCTCTTTCTTGTCTCTCTTTCACTCTCTCTTCTCTCTTTCTTTCTCTCTCTCTTCTAAACAAAAAAACAAAATCTCTTATGTTAAAACAAAATCTCATCTGTTAAAAAAACAAAATCTCATACAAAAAACATACTTTCATCCCAGACTCGTCGAGTCCTGGATCTTTTCTTCTTCAGCCTGTCTGGTCTCTATCCCGGCTGTTCTATCTAAAAAAACAAAATCTCATACAAAAAACACATACTTCATCCCAGACTCGTCAAGTCCAGTCCTGGGCCTTTTCTTCTTCAGCTGTCTGGTCTCTATCCGGGCTGTTCTATCCATCTCCTTTTCGAGTCTTAAAAAAAAAAAAAATCTTTCTCTTGACTCTTGATCTTCCGGTCTTCTGCGGCCGATTGATGATCCCGTCCATTCGACATTTGAGTCGATATTGAGTCGCGCCAGACAAGCGCCCCCTTCAAAAATCGAGGTTACTCGCATCCAGATATTTGTCGCAACCTACTCTATTTTGGGTTCATAGCCAGACAACTCACCTGGCTCTACATATTACCCTTCTTTACTCTCCTTGACTTGGCTGGACCGTCAAGGCCAGCCGAGGAGCGGCGACTGTGGCAGAGAAGATCGTTCCCCGTGGTGCTCCACCGATCGCCTCAAAACCACTCTGGAGATTGTGCATCATCATCTCATGGCGACGGGCAGCGCGCAGTCGGCCCCAGCGCATCACACACCTCTACCCTTCCATCCGACCCATATCCATCGCCCCCAACCGGACTCCGCGCCCACCCCGCCGTTGAAACGAGACCTGATCGGTTGGTGGAAACAGTTCAAACGGAATGGGCGAAAGGAAGACGAGAAAGGTATGCTCAATAGTCCAACGCCACTCGGTAGTGTTTATCGAGTGTGGTCAACCATACCAAGGGATGACTGACATGGGGTTGCAGGTCAGCAACGCGGGATTTTCGGGGTTCCCCTCAACGTGAGCATCAAGTATGCCAACGTCGCCATCTCTTTGACCAACGCCAACGGCGAGAGCTTCATCTATGGATACGTGCCCATTGTGGTGGCTAAATGCGGCGTCTTCCTAAAGGAAAAGGGTTCGTGAGGACATCGCCCTCCCTGTCCTTTTCTTGAACACCAGCCAAGCTAACCCCGGACTGGACAGCAACCGATGTCGAAGGAATTTTCCGGCTGAATGGCTCCGCAAGGCGGATCAAAGATCTCCAGGAGATCTTTGACTCTCCCGAACGCTACGGAAAAGGCTTGGACTGGTCCGGATATACCGTACACGATGCTGCAAACGTCCTCCGTCGTTATCTGAACCAATTGCCCGAACCGATCGTGCCCCTGAACTTTTACGAACGGTTCCGCGACCCGCTGCGACATCACCAGGCGCAAGCGGTCGGTGACATGGACGCGAGGGGCTCCGAAAAGGGTGATTTCGATCCCCAGCAGGCAGTCGCCGCCTACCAGCAATTCATCCGGGAGCTCCCATCGCTGAACCAGCAGCTACTGCTCTATATCCTGGATCTCCTCGCCGTCTTTGCCTCCAAATCGGACCAGAATCGGATGACGGCCGGCAACCTGGCTGCCATCTTCCAGCCGGGCATCCTCTCCCATCCAACCCACGACATGGCGCCCGAGGAGTACAAACTCAGCCAGGATGTGTTAATCTTTCTGATCGAAAACCAAGACCATTTTTTGTTTGGCATGAATGGACCCGCTGCCGATGCGCAGACGGTCAAAGGGAGAGCCGCCGCCCCGCTGGGGCCCCGGTCGAACCTTCGCCGGTCGGCCTCCAACGCGAGCGGGGGCGCAGACAGTTTGAGGAAGTACGAGACCCTGCGAAGGAATGTGTCCGTTTCCTCCAAGAATTCGCGACACTCAAGAACCGCCCAAAGTCCCAGCACCCCGACGTCGAACATGGGCGTCCACCGGAGCAACACCGTTCCCTCCCAGAAATCCCCAGCACTCCCGTCCTCCCGGTTGGGTCGAGCGGCCGAACCAGCAACACCAACATCCGCCGGTTTGGCCCCTCCATCCGACACGCATCGGACGTCCCGAGCGGGCAGTCGAACTCCGTCTCGGAGCCCGCCGGTCCACTATGCGGCAGTCGCCGTGGTTCAGTATGCGGCAGAGCCCCCGGCGACCACGGCGACCGTCGCGGTGGCAACACCGAATCGACCAACCCCTCCAACCCCGGCGGGAACTTCTTCTTCTTCTAGCCCACCAAATGTCATCACGCACACCAAGGAACGGAAGCTGTCCAGTTTCTTCAAACCCCCTCCTGCAACCGGTGAATTGAAGGAGCCGCGGCAACCAAACCGCTTGAAAAAGCAAAGAATCCCCGGAAGCACCAATGAAAGTGCCCAGAGTTCATCCAACTCCCTACATGCGACATCGACCGACTCGGTGGCCGCTGCGCCTCTGACGTTCCAGAGTCTACAAGTAGCATCTGCCAATGGTGAGATCACGGTGGCACCTTCCAACAGCGAGACTACTCGGTCAATACCCGGAGTCTCCTTGCCCACTCGGGAAGGGGGCCATCAGCATCAAGCATCCGAGAGCACCCTGAAACCGAATCCGCGGTCAAGAACCCCATCGGTACACTCGCGTTCGTCATTCACGGATCATTCCGATTTGGACCAAGTTGATGATGCTGCGAAGAACGTAAAGAAGGAGCATCGGCAAAGCTGGCGCTTTGCTCTGTCACCAAGGCGTCCCATACTTGATCATCATGATACCTTGGCGATACCATCGAATGCTGGCGCAGAGTTCAGCAGTAGCTCCATTGGCAGCTCTGGCCGACAGCGACGGAGCTCGGCGAATGGCTCGCAACCTCGTGGCACCGACGCCTCACATATGCAGGATTCGGACTTGGGCAGCAACGTGAGCCTCTTGAAGAATGCTGCTCAGCCATCCGAACCAGAGAAGCGAAGCCTCTTTGGTAAATTCAAGGCCAAGGTGGCACACATGAAGGAAGGCGTCAAGGAGCGGGAAGCGGAGCGAGAAAGGGCCAAGAGTCCTCCGCAATCGGATACAGAAAAGACAGCATCCAGTCAGAACCTGCCCCTTGTCACCAAAGATTACCGAAACGGGAGACGAGTTTCGATCGATCACTCGAGAGAGAGCATCGAAGATCCCTCCAGTCCCCCACCTTTGGCAACACCCACGTCGCCCCCTGCGATCCCCGAAGAAGAACCGCCATCAACGATCTCGAGCGGACAGGATCCAGGGCCTTCGTCTAATGAGCCAGCTCCCGCTCCACAGCTTGAAACCGAAGAGTCAACTGCTTCATCAGAGTTTGCGGTACGAGAGGCTCCTTCTACTCCGAACCCAAGTCAAGACTCGTCAGTGACAACGGCTTCGACATCCGAGCTCAAAGTCTAAACCCAGCCTCTATCCCCGTCATTGCTGGGTACGAATGTATACCTGTCTAGATATATGTGTTCTCCGGCTTGTTGCATCAACCTATTTCTTGTCTAAGAATAACCGTGGTTTGAAATATTCCATGGCCATCCTGAGTCGTCAGTTGACGCGGCAATTGACTGTTCTTCGACTGGCTTTTCGGTGGTTAATGTTTGGCCGCTATGCCACTTTCCTGAATCATGTTGTCACGACCTTTTTTTTCGGGGGGGGGATGACCTCAGAAAATGTGGAACTTGTTTGCGGTTAGAGTTTTGTTTTATTTTTACGTTTATTGTTTTTGATTATCCATGTGCAACTATGCCACTATTTGGTATATGTTTATTACCTAAACCCTAAGTCTTTGATGCCCAAGCTGGCAGTTAAATTATGTAATGAGAACCTTCATCCTTTCAATGATCACATGTATCTATTAATATTCAATGTATGCACATCGAGAACTCAAATGCTGTGGTATTCTCTACTCGACTCGAGGTAGCTGCATACATATAAACGTACAAACCTACTCGACCTCGCTTGACGCCGGAAAAGCGATGATGACTGCAATCGATTACATATCATATCATACTCTATAATTTAATCCAGCGATGTTTTCCTTCCCGCCTACTAAGCATTATATATATTCATACCTGCGTACTGCCATTATTATTATTATTATTAGTATTCTTAAAAGTGCTCACTTTAATACATACATAATGAGATATCAATTGAAATCTAGGAATCGGATAGAGTACATAATACATAATACACAGTAGGTATATTCTTGATATCAATGTTGAGAATCACAAGTTCCTTTCTTTTTTCCTCTCCCTCCCCAGTCATGTTTGAACTTGACTCTCTCTAAAACCTCCGTTTTGTATATACATATTCACGGGAGCTAACTAAACTTTATAACTGTATAATAACTGGACGAGGTGTTATGTACATTCGGGGCATTATTGTTTGGTTTTGGAATGAAGATGTAAAGCCAAGGCTTTCCCCATCCAAGCCGATTCCTTTGTTCTTTTGCATCTTTTTCTTTCCCCCTTCCTGTATTATTAATAATTAGTAGCCTCTCTGTAGGAATGAAATTGAGTTCCCTTGCAACCTTAACCAGGAAAACATAACCCCTGAACCAAATACAGAGACAAAATTTAGAACCGAATCCAGAACCAGAACCAGAACCAGAACCCAGGCACAGGGCCTCAGCCGAAAACTCAAGATGACGACTCATGATGAAAGATGCCCCTGAACAATTCTGAACTGGCAAGCACCAAATCGGTTAGCGACGTCCAGTCAGGTCATCCGAGATTTCTCAAAAAGAACCAAGGTCCTGAATGACTTAACCCTACAAGACAGAGGGAGAGGAAGGTACCATCCTTTCTAAGGCCTTTTGAGGCATTGAAGACCCAGAAAATGAAACGTGGATAGAAACAGAATCCTCCGATTTTGTTTCTGTGGGAGTTCTCTCTCAGATGTGTTCCCAGATCGAGTTCATTCTAAGGATATCTGGGAAACAAAGAAGCCGGATATCTTAGCAAGGAGGTCTCGAAGATCTATCTAAAGGATTCATCTAATTAAGTCGGGACTCACCACCCCTGGAAACTCCATTTGGCACCGTCGAATCCTTACCCAGCCTCGAAGATGGAAATCCTAAAGGTTGTGGACTGCCAGGAAACGAAGAATTTCCGAACCCAACATAAAACAACTTTTATGGCGATTGGGATGAGT
Source organism: Elaphomyces granulatus (assembly GCA_002240705.1). Lineage (NCBI taxonomy): Eukaryota > Fungi > Ascomycota > Eurotiomycetes > Eurotiales > Elaphomycetaceae > Elaphomyces > Elaphomyces granulatus. Next base: position 18,720 of record NPHW01004363.1, read on the forward strand.
GGATAGAATTCGATAGATTATATTCAGAAAAGCCACAACGGCATGACTGTTTCCGAAAAATACAGAGGGGGTCCAAACCAGATTCCTTTGTTCTTTTTAGCATCTTTTCATTTTCCCCTTCTACTGAGGTATTCGTTCACTTGCATCTCTGTAGGATATGTGTGACCCAACGCCTTTACATCCCACTATAAAGATAACTGGTTTGAATTCCTCACCAAATCCCTCCTGTTTAATTAAAAAGTCACTATTTGGGTTTTTTGTGTATCGGGATTGATGGTTAATTTTTAGGAGTTTTGAGAGGACCAAAAAAGGCAGGAGGAGACGCTGGCCAGGACGCCTGAACGAGCGGCCCGGGAGCTGTTACTCTTTTTCCTCTAAGGATGGTCGAAGGCCCCGAAATCTTTTTAATGAGCGATGATCAAGTGCCGGCCGAAGGTCTTCGAGGGCGAAGACCATTAGCTGTAACCCCCCCGAAGTTGGAAGCTTGACACCGAAGGCGGCGACGCTATGGTTATAGGAATGAGGGTTGAAGTCGGAAAGTTACCTTTATCATCTGGTCGTTATCAACAACTTTTGTTTTGTGGACCATCCCTTTAGGCTCAGTTTACCATTACATTACACCTTGTCACAACATCGGCAACCTCGACACTCATGAACACAGAAGTCCTTTAGTTGTTTATTAGTTAGCTTCCACGTTTCAATAAAGCAGAAGACACTACATTCCATACCAAGTTCCTTCCAAGTTCCCTGATTCAACAAGTTAGCTGCTTGTCAGCTATACCTAGGTATGACTCTTACTTGCTCAAGTCAGCAGGCCTTTTTCTTCTCCAGCCCGGCGGGTAGGGTATGAATATATCCATGGATATATTCATGGATATATTCATGAATCTTACAGATATGAATACAATAATTTTCTCG
>NPHW01004365.1:0-15369 GCA_002240705.1 Elaphomyces granulatus
ACCCTTGGCATTTGGCTCAAATACATTTGGTCCAAATAGACTCATTTGGGTTGCTGACCAGGCCCTAAATTACAGTTCTACCTTCTTTGCCCTGAATATATTAACACAGTCAAACTTGGTTAGTACATACTAGTAGTCATACATATTGATGATACTTCGGTATAATAATAATTAACGATTGGATCATCATATTGTAGCACGCCATACTTACATATGTGTATTTGCTTTAACGAGAAAATTCCCGAGAACTGCAACTGCTGGGTGAGATTGCCCGAGAACAGACCTTTCACTTTACAAGTATCATATGATCATATGTATGATTATATTTAATGGGGTACAATTGACATACATACATAAAAGTTGAAAAGGCTAGGACTATACAGGAGTACAGTATATATGACATATGTGGGGTAATCAATACATCCACCGCTAGCAGGAAAGAAAGATAAGGAAAGATAATGGACTTTAATATCGCAAGCATCTTCAAATCTTGAAAGATCGACTTCCTTCAACGAGCCCATCGGATAGCTTCGTGACAGCCACCCACTCTGGGCTGTATTGCCGTATCTCATCAAGAGCAGGGATAACACCTGGGGTGTTTTCATCATTCCACAGGCAGATAGCCCATCCACTTAAGTTGCCTTTCCACCACTCCACATCGACCGTCCACCTATTCTCCCAAGTTCGGCTCCAGAGCCTGATTTCCTTGAAGCCCTCGCGTGACGTGTTTGGGAAACGCTTATCAACAGCAGACCCTGCTACCTTGAAGTTAGACACGGGGGAGTCAAATGAAAGCCGACAGGCACGCGTGTTAACGCCAGATATCTCGAAGCGAGCACGACTTTTGTCATCTACCCGTGACACATTAAACGACACCCAATCCTTCACGGCAGGCTCCTCAGACCTCAAAGATGTAGCTACAACATGCGGAAAGAGGCCATCCCAGGAGCATTTGACACGATCAACGACCAATTCACACGTCACATCTTTTCCATAAGCAGTGGGAAGCTCCTTGATAGCATCGTTGACAAATGGGGTCACTCCAGTAAGAGAAACACGGTTCACACCAGTGTCGAGGTCGACTTCTTGGAGGAAGAATAGCTTCAACCTATTTGAAGAAGAGAAAGGGAATGCGACGAGATTATATATTAGGGTTCCAATGAATATGAGCAACATAAACGTCGGAAGATGGTACGTGAACCGATGAATAAAAGGCAGAAGTGGGGTAAACAGTAACGCAGTAGAGATTACAATGAAAAGGTAGACGACTAATACCGGGCTGCCATCTTGTCCTGTTTGATGTAGACTGGCCGTGATAAGAAAGGCTAGGTGGCCGACGAAAATTATAACAACGGGCGCAATGAAAATGAACTGTAGGACCCAGGTCCACTTGGGCATTTTTGAGCTCCATGTTTGCTCGTGTCGATGCACATTCGGGCCAGGTTCCTCGTCGCGAGCATAGCCTTCATCAGCAAGGGTGGTCTCTTCTTCTGCCATCGTGTAATTGGCAAATGTCGTCCTCTGCCCACTCCGCAGAAGCGGTGCACTTTCCGTTGGCTCTTCATCGCTTTGAGCAGAACTTCCAATTTCATCAGCAGAGGGCGTAAGGAGTCGGCTTCCGAAGCTGCTGGGTCGTCTAGATCCATGCCTAAATTGGCTGACGTGATCGGCTTTCGACGGCAGACAAAAGAGTTCTAGGTAGGAGATCCAGGTTGCGATGAATGTACCCAATGCATAGAAAAAGATAAAGTAGCCACCAGCAAGACCGTCCCGGTTTGCATACACTGTGGCGACGACGAGAAGAACCCACATGAGTACGGACATCCAGGTTAACGAATAGAGCCTATGAAGAGCTGTCGGTCGAGCAAAATCCGCAACCCGAGACAAAAACCATGCCAAGAATATCCATACTGATGCCATCATGCTCCATACCGCGTACTCACTGCTGTGAGCAATAAGAGGATTGATTTTGGTCAAAAGATACGCAAGACCGATGGTAACAGCAGTAGGTACACCGAAGAGGAATGGGAATCGAAAAAGTCCTCGCAGCCCACGCAGCTGCACCTTCTCGTCCGCCTCCAGAGAAGAGGATATGCTGAATGGGTACATTTTGTCCAATTTCGATAGAATTACGCTTATGATGAACAAGAAAAGAGGACCAACAACCAACAGGGCCACAGAAAGGCCAAATAATGTATGAAGCCGGAAGACCACAAAAGACCTTCCAAATAGGTCAAACCAAACCGACGACGTGCCTCTTCCGCTTGGCACTTTCCCGTCGTCTTGGGGTTCGCCATCAAAGCTATCGCTGGTGTCAGATACAAGGCCTTCAGTTGTTGCAACTGCAGCAGACAGCATGTGCCACATAGATTCTCTGCTTGCATGCCTTACATCATCTTGATCCGTGTGATATCGGGCTCGAGGCTTGATGAATGCGACATCCAACCCACGCAGACCGAGTTTTCCTTCAAATACGACAAAGTCCGTTTGACTGCGAATGAGACCCAATTTAAAACCGTTGTCATCCAGAACAGATCCTAAGGGATATGGTGCACTTTGATAAAACCGCGTGACTTCTAAATCAGAACTGCGGAAAAGCGTAGCGGGGCCTCCAGCGCCTGCACCCTCTAGGTTGAGAAAAGTATGGGGAAACTTCGATATCGGATGCTGGCTATAAGCATACGCTCCATTAAGGAAGTCCTCTTCACCGTTATTTAGAAGGACAACCAATCCCCTCCGTGGACTGTGTCCACCGGTCGTAAAGTATTTAATTAGCTGAAGGCAGGTCACCACTCCTATCCCGTCATCCGTTGCGCCATAACCGGTGGACACACTGTCATAGTGTGCATTGACAAGAACACCTCCTTTACCGGATGGCTCCCCATCTGGCACCTCCCACCAGTTCTCTGTGTCGTCCTCCGAACCTCGAATATAGACGATTATGTTCGTTCCTTCGAAGTAAACACTCAGACCGCTGGAAACATGACCGGTACCACTGTAAAAGGTGATATTGGATTGCATGTCATCGAAGACAAAGACCTCTGGCCGGTATTCGTCTAGAACACCAGGTATGTTCTCGGAAGCGTTTCCTTCTATTATACGGTGGACTCTTTCCAGGAGCCATTCCCGTACATGATCGTTCCGGTGAGAATTGAACGGGTGAAATCCGCTCGTTAGATATTGAAGGTCGCGCCATGCCTCATCGAGATCGAGACCGCGAGGAGATGTTGGTGGTGCGGCAGGCAGGACGTGCTGGATGACAATTAGCGGCGTAAGTAGACTGATGTAGAGGATGGTTGCGATGATCGTCACCGGCCACCGGTTGAAGGCCAAAGGGTTGCAACGACGACCTTCCCTGGAAGCCATTGGAGGCGTCTTTGTAATGCGGACTGATCGCCGTCAAACCCGATGAGGAATGCGCAATGCTATCATGAATTCGAAGAATACTTGTACCTCGAAGAGGGGTCTACAGTAGCTGGGGTCGGCAGAACATTATTCCTTTTTTTGTCCTTCATATGAGAAATCAGCTCTCTAAAAGCCAGTTTGAGCCTGCTGAGATTAGTACATCCTGCATTTCGAATTCCACACTATATCTTTTCAATTAACGAGCGTCGAGCAGAACTGTATTCTATGTAGTCGGAGACTGGTATACTTATGAACAGCTTTCTAGATGATAAATACTAATTCTGCTTCAGCTCGGAGAATATGTACAAGAAAGGATAACCCTGCAGTTATAGTTGCAATATATTAAATGCATCTTCGTATCAAAACAAGCAAGAACTGTTAAATACTAGGTATATATAGGCATGATAAACCGTGACATCAAGAAACTCATCACCTCGACAAAAAGCATATCAAATATCATTTCCACCAGCATATCAAAAGTAAAGTGTAAAGAAAGTCCTTCCAACCGAGAAAATAATTTGTAGCGTTATATATCCGTCGTTGAAACCAATACAGGCCCTGATATGTCCTATTCCGTCTTTGACACAGCACCTTTTAAAATCCTTCAAACCCACTTTGCCCATGATGCGTGATAACATTCGCCAAAGCATGCGAGAAGAAGAGTGTAGTAATGCAAAAGAGTCAATGCAAAAAATGAAAAAATGAAAAAATGAAAAGAAATGAAAAGAACACGTAATACAAAAAGAAGTGATAGACAATTATAATCGACATATCTGTACAATGCAGCTTTCATTCCATCTTGCGACTTTACTTGCAAGAAAGAAGTGTATGGATTCCCACGAGTAATCTATCTCTTGCGATGTTGAATTTCGATGCAATTTCGGGGACGACAGATGAACAGAGTGTCCGTGGCGCTGAGTGCGCTTTTATCGTCCTGGTCACAAGAGACGGGGGAAGAACCACTTCCTTACAAGGTGATTGAGACGTAGCAATGGCCGATAAGAGAGACTTGTTTCCGCATCATCAGCCCGTACTTTCGATGAGGAAGGTTGCGATGAACAGAATCCACTGCGATAGTCGACAGTTATCATTTGAATTATATGCGAGATAATGAAAGAGATAAATCCGAGTAGACAGCAAAAAGCATGGGTATCAACTATGAAGACGTCCAACGCCAATGATTCTATCGCCTGCCCCATCTTCGTCATCGTCATTGATGGCTGTTGCATTCATAAGACCGGTCACATGGCCTTCATCTTCATCGAGCTCTTCATCGTCATCATACATAGTTGCCTCCGTCTCCTCGTGGAAAGGCGGCGCGCTTCGATTGAGGAAATCCCGAAGCTGGCCAACACCGTCACCACTGAAAACGCAGAAGACGTCACGCTGCTGGGGGGTAAACTCTGGAGGAGCGTCACGGCAGAATGCAGTGAGGTCTTCACGTAAGAAAGCTGTTACTCCGGTAAGAGAGAGATGAGTAAGTCGTGGGCAGTGATTAAGCAGGGCATGTATTCCCTGTCAGGCTATCAGCTTGGTTGTTTCCAACGAACAAAGGGAGAGAAAGAAAAAGAAGCAATGAAACCAAAAGAATGCGAGTCTCAACAAACTTACTTCCATTGTTAAATTAATACAGTAGCTAAGGTGTACTCGCTCCAAGGACGAAATGCCGGGTGAGTGAGACCTAGACCGTGCTAAAGCTAAAATACTTCGATCCGTTATTGACTGGCATTTGACCAAACCGATCCTCCTTAGTTTGGGTAAGTTTGCCAGCTGCTGAACGCTGATATCCGTCAAATGATTACAGCATGCAAGGTCAATATAACGGATCCGATTGCAAGATTTCGCAAGCTGAATCACGGCCGAATCGGTGATGTTGGAGCAATGGCCGAGGTGCACATAATGGAGATTCTTGCCTAGCTTGCAAATAGCCGATACTGTATTGTCGGTAATAAATTTACATTTCGCAAGAACGAGATTTCGAAGGCGCGGAGCAGCATTTATTATTCGTTCCGCCGCATCATCCTTCACATTTTCGCAGGCAGTAAGGTCCAATATGCGAAGACTATCGAAGACTAAATGCTGTGGAAGGCTAAGAAAAGCAGAATCATCGATTTCAACACAGTGGGCCAGCCGTAGTTCTCGGAGATTACGTAATGTCGATAAAAGCGACATCACCGAAGCACTGGTGACCAGTTTGCAATCATGTAAATCAATTTCCAAAATAGATGGACAGTTTTGAGCAAATGATAGGATGGACTTGTCCGTGACTTGGATGACACTGTTCAATTTCAACTACCCCAAGTTTTAGATTAATGTGGTAGACGTATAGTGACGAAAGCACACTCACCCGCTTCAGTTGGCGGCAGTTTTCAGACACTGTGACCAAGGAGTCATCTGTGACTTTCATGCATCCCGTGATATTGAGGCCCTGCAATCGTCGACAATTTCTGGCGACGCTGAACAGAGTATGGTCGGTCAGCGACCGAAGATCCGATACATCTATGGCCTGGAGATGACGATTCCCTTCCAGTAAATCGGATACCCCTTTGTCCGTTAACTTCGAACAGTTGGTCAAGGTCAGGCGTTCAATCCGTTTACATTGTGTGAAAGGCACAACGGTGCCATCACTGACTTTATCCGTTAAGGCGGACAGGTTGAGCCTTTTCACCAGTTCGGAATATGGAAAGAGACCATCCCTCTTGCCTACCGAGTCCACCACGCTCTTAAGGTTCTCAAATCTGTTGCACGAAGGCCGATGCCATAATATTCCCACACAGTTTGCAGCCCATTTCTGACATACCAGCATGCAGTTAAGCATGTCACTGGGCGAGTTCAGCTTTGAGAAGATGGAAATGAGTATCTCCGGAGGGAGACGCCCAATGGGAGGAACAAAGGCACTTTGCCCATTGCCCACATTGAGATCTCGGAAGGTCACCACCCCTACCGATGACTGTGAATCGTTGGCTTGAGCCATGAAGAAGTCGGTGTCATCGTCAGCGGCGCGTTCCGGCGATGTCGAGGTGGAAGATTCGGAGGGAGCTTCGCTCGAGAATCGAGCGGCAGGTCGTGTACGAGGCATCATGGAAGGAAGAGAGAGGGATAAATCAAATCGGTTCTGCGCTGTCTAGAATTGACGGTCTTTTCACACGAAGCAAACGGGTCCAACCGAGAAGTATCCTCCCGACCTGCTCACCACGCGAGTTTGACAATATTCCCCGTTTGGGGCCCACGGTTCTATGATGCAAATAAGTATTCCTTCAATTTCATGTTAAATGATTTATCCGGCAGTTCCCGCTCGGTTTCTAGTCTCTTGATGCCCTTACAGACAGGTTCCGATCGGCTCACAAGGTGTGATCAAACGAACAGAGATTCGATCGGAGTCGCACAGAGTGCGGAGTGATCAAGCAAGGGAAGGAGGACCTCGACTGTCTGGCGGAGGGGTCCCGAGCAAGGAAGCGCTTCCGAACAAAGATGAGGAAGTCTCTAGGATGGAGCATCCACGGTTGCCGGCATCTATATGCCACATCAAGAAGATCCTGAAGACGGATTATGCAGCGAAAAGAGTCTGACCTCCGCAACAGCAAATCTAGGGAAGGAGAAGCGGACACAGTGATGAAAAAGCCAGGTTGGTTATCATAGTAATCGCAATTAGAAGTTAGAACCCGACAACGACAACCTAGCATGCCATGGGAAATAACTGACTAGTATGTGCAGCACATATATGGCTTTACTGCACACGCTATCAGTCTGTATAGAGTAAAATCGGCAGGATATCCCAAATGATGGGAAGATCAGATGTTTTTGATATAAGGCTGTGAGCTGGTGGGTTTTGCGCTGATGCCCGGCTGGACCCTCACATGGCCGCTAGTTTGGGGTCCGACGGAAGTCAGGGCTCCTTTTCTGCCCAACAGTTCATCCAGAGAGATCGAGGAGGAGTTTGATTTAGCCTTGACATATGATAGGTCAGGAAGAGAGATTCCTTAGGTATCATATGTACCTTCATCCGTACTACATATAGAATATCACATGACATACTACCTCCACTCGAGACACCCACGCAAAGATTTATTATTCGCACACAGTAGTGTATATGATATGATACATAGGTAGAATTATTATACGGTTTTATAGCTTCAACATAATAATAATAAAGGTACGTTACCGCCTTCGTATATATAGAGCGCCCGATGTCATGCATGCCAATTGGGAACAATAGAGATTGACGAGTTTAAAAAAATTGAATGATATTATGTACTACATATGATATGATGTAATAACTACACCCTTGACTTAAGCCTACTTCCTTCCTATCAATCCTACATATGTACTAGTAGTTAGCTAGTCAATTACCATTAGCTAAGTTTGCACGACGGTTGTGTACAAAATAGGTACTTAAGTGGCCCCCTTGTGGGGAGGAAGGAAGCTTTCGAGCAGAACCACATCATAACAATATTCCAGGGTCATTGATTATTTCGTCCAAAAAAGAAGGAAATTAAATTAGATATGATAAGAGTAAACACTGCTGTGAATAAATTTATACTCATCTAATTCGTTCCAATACAATACTACTGTCAATATATAATGATTGATTGTATGTACACAGACTGGGGGGAAAGGTCTAGATCGTTTGAAGAATCTAGATCGATAATTGACTAGTCAAAGTGGCGGTCGCTGCCTTTAACCCATTCCCTTAGAATGTTCTTCTTCACTTTCCCTGTACTTGTCTTCGGAAGTTCCGAGACTACCTCAACCTCCTTGGGAACCATGAATTTGCTAATGTCACTTACATGTTTCGCCCATTCAATTACTTCCTTGCCATCAACATGTTTTCCAGGTAGAACTGTGACGAAAGCTTTTGGGCGTTCGCCCCAATGAGCGTCTGGGACCGCTACCACTCCTGCTTCCAGGATACCAGGGTGCGTTACTAGCATAGACTCCAATGCGACTGATGATATATTCTCCCCTCCTGCACGTTTCTTTGTCAGTAAATGGTACCATGCGCTAGGTTTTTATCCGGAATTACCACTGATAATTATGTCTTTTGCTCGATCCAGAACCTGGATAGCTCCGTCTGGATGCCAGACGGCAAGGTCTCCGGAATGCAGCACGCCACCAGAAAGCAGTTTCTGCGTGGCATCGGGGTCCTTATAATAGCCTTTTGCGCAGATATTCCCATTGAAGACAACTTCTCCGATTTCTTTCCCGTCTTGTTTCACATCAATGATGCTACCGTCAGGCAGCCCGGTTTTGACGACTCGCACTGGAAGGCTGGTGATAAATCCGTGGCCCTGTCTCGCCATATTTTGATACTTCGTCTTCAATGGGACAGCGTCCCATTCTGGCATGTAATAGGCTTTGGTTATAGGGCCATATGTCTCTGTCATGCCATACACATGGACGGGCTGCAAATTCAAGTCTGTCATCTGTTCGAAGAGGTGTCCGGATGGTGGACTAGCCGCAACAGTCACTCGTACGGGATCAGGAAGTCTCTCTGCCTCTTCAGCATTGCATAGGAAAGTGTTTACTGTTGGAGCAGCATTGAAATGAGTTATACGTTCTTTTTTCAATAGCTGCCAGATATGAGGGTAGTCAATCTTTCGCAGGCAGTAGTGCGTCCCCCGAACAGCTGTCACAGCCCAAGGGAATGTCCAGCCTGATCATCACCATGTCAGCTATTTTAGTTTGAAGGGATGTAGAAAACGAACCTGTAGCATGAAACATGGGCAATGTCCATAGGAAGCGACAACGATCGGCGTGGTAATTCAAGCCCGACTCAATCACGTTTGCTAAAGCAGCCAGATAGCATCCGCGATGGGTCAACTCAACTCCCTTTGGTCTTGCCGTCGTTCCACTAGTATATGCTAATGCAAGGACAGCATCTTCATCCGCAATCTCGGATTCTAATCCGTTCCAGCCTTTGCCTCCGGTCTCAACATCGCACGCTAGGCCTTCCAAGATAGCATCGTTGAACTGGCCCCTCGGCTCATCCGTGTCAATATCAACAATATAAGGCACATGTGGATTTTTGCTTCTGTAAACATCTAGAAGAGGTACCAACTCCTGGTCCACAATTATAAGTTCCGCATCAGAATGAGCAAGTATGTAGGCAACATCTGCTGGTTTTAACCGATGGTTTACCGCTGGGAGATTGATGAGCATGATTACCAACTGCCAAATAATTAATCATACCAATATTAGTGCCACCGGCCGCAGCGATACCGAAAACACATTCCAAGAACCCAGGGGTATTAGGACATAGTACTCCAGTTCTCTTGTAACCATGCTTCTTCAAATAGTAGGCAAGCCCCCTAGCTCGGTCCGCAAACTCAATATAAGATCTCCTAAGCACCTTCTGGTTCGCTGTTACATGGTAAATTGCTTGAACCTTTGTGGCAACAAGTTAATCTTAAGAATGTAAACAAGCGCAATAGTGACACACCTCTGGCTCAATTGATGCCGCTCGTGGTAAAAAAATCGTTGGAGAGAGGCCATGCCGATTTACTGGAAGCTCAAATTTGGAACTTGGGGATCCAGAAGGTAGTATGAAGTGACCAAGGATGCCAGAGAGCCGGGACTTCGCGGCACTCATATTTACCTCCTGTGTACGGGTAAGCGGCAGTTCTTTCTTCCAGAGCCTTGGGAATTAATGCCGCGATAAAGATTTTTGGTATCATATGTAGAGAGATGGAGGTCCCGTTGTCCGGAAAAGTACGGGGTGGGGAGGATTTTTACCAGCTCGGAGCCGATGGGAAACCGATCACGTAAACGGATGGATGCAGCAATCTGATTACATAGTAGAAATACATCCGGAAATAAATGTGCATTGCGATCTACAACATAAAATAGGGTCGTATATAGGAGCCCACTCTTGAAAGATTTGGCTATTTCTTTGAATTATGCGCCGTGGTTCGAAATGACGGTCAGCTATTTTGAACAACCATTCATCCCAAAAGACTCCGGGTAGAAATCAATTTCTCTTGCTTCAAATGTCCGTCGCAGCATCATTAACAGTCATGAGCAGGAAGTGATAGGCAATAGGGTCGATGGGCTTGCTGTTCAGTTCACTTGCAACCGTTCACGCTCCCGGCTATCCCATCTTCAAACAAACAACCAGTGCAGTCCGAGGAGTCTAATATCCGTATTCGGCCAACTGGCTCTTGATCGTTTCACCAGTTCCCGTCTTCTGTGCTTCCGCCAGCTGTCGTTGATTAGCCCTCTTGCGCTCATAGAATGCGGCGCTCTTGGCTTTCCGCCTCTCCTCCAGTCTATTTGTAGAGTTAGCATCTCTAGAAAGGAAAAAATATCCATTGACATATCAGGGGGAATAGATAACGAAGTTCGTACCTTGAAACAACGTCCTGGTATTTCCATCCAAATTCGTGGCTAAGCCTCCCAACAGTGCAGTATTTGCGACCAGGCTTAAGTCTGAGAACGCGTAGGGCCTGTGGAACAACAACTCGCTTCTTCTTGTCATATGGTGGGGGAACGCCCTCGAAAACCTTCAGCCTCTCCATTGCGGCAGTGCCGCGAGCAGTCTTGTGGGGGATCATTCCGCGGACAGCTTTGTAGAAAACACGCGAGGGGGCACGGAAGTGGAAAGGACCTGCAAAAAGGGTTTTAGTCGCTTTTTGATGCCGAAGAATGACAGTGTCTCACCTCCTCGAGTAGGGTTGAAGCGAGTGGCCTTGCGGAGATAGGCATGGTACTTCACTGTAAATAATAGCCCTAGTCAGCTAACTTCTTCAAAAATATCAATATTCCCTCCCCTTCTTCCATCCGAAAGAGATCACAGCGCGTTACATACACTTGGCACGGAAGAATTCGCCTGAGATGTTTAGAGCCTCACACCGTACAACCACGATCTTCTGACCATTGAGCAGCTGCTTTGCCACGGTGCTGGCCAGGCGACCCAAGAGGTGTCCCTTGCCATCGATAACGACCTATAAATACCGAATCAAGTCAGCGATAATCGTGACACATCGCTACAATGAGTTGAGGGGTTGAGATGGTGTGCGTACAACTGGTTCGAAAGTGGACATCCTGCTCCGTCACCGGTTCACAAGTAAATATCCAGCAAGACAAAGAGCTAAGCTCTAAGATAACCCTCGGGGTATATGTTGTCGACGATTGTTGCCGTGATGAGGTCGACGCAACCACAAAGTCTGAGAATCGCGGTTAACTTGTCTAAGCGAGACTAATTTTGTGCGAGATCCTTTGAGGGCCGCAACCCTAACCAGGAATGTCAGCCAATCATTGTTTTTGTATCACGTGATCAGTTGTTCAACCTAATTGATGTTTTGTATGATAGCCATGTTCTCTACCATCTACTCGTAGCACCTACCTACTTACAGTAGGTAGGTGCTACGAGTACAACACCAAATTTGCTTGATATAATATCCCGTGTGTCAACTAAAATAACCCTGGCTACCCTTCTTTCCTACCTTTCTGGACCAGTTAGGAGTCTCTGCAAGCAGTGACTCTCAACTGCAACGTCAGGTCTTGGAATCACAGTTACGAATACTATTCCAAAACCGACTCGGACATACTATTACCACGTCGTCGCTAATACTGTGATAGTAAAATGATGATGGCCACTAAGATCAATAAAAATGACCACTAGATCACGAGCGCCACCACGATTATACGATTGCATGGATTGTGTCCTCCCCTTGGAGACGCAAGGTAATATATGCTAGACGAGATTCATACCGAGTTGCCGACTAGCTCAAATACTTACGTACTCGGTAAGATAGGTGCTCACAATGCCGTTATTGCATGCAATTCTTCTGGGGTTTACGGCATAATATCAGCTGCAACGGTGGCTAATCAAGGAAGCTGATATTAGACTTGGTGGTGTGGCGGTCAGCAAATCGACACGAGACTTTGGAGGCGAGGTCCAGTATGATTTCTGCAAAACAGTCGTGGCGTTTTTGAGTGCACTGGCAGGTTGAATAGACCTCCTTGACAGCAATCGCCAGATTACAAGCACACCAAATGATGGAAACAAGTCGGATTCCAGTATGTCTCTCTGAGATGGTGGCTACATACCCCAGAATGCGGCCTGAGTCCATATATCATGACCAGGAGCAGGATGGCCTTTTGATGTCGCACCTGAAAACTATTGATTGGAGACATACTTGCAATAACATAAGCGGACTAGTGTCGCAACCTCCTTGCGATAAACATGATCCTGTTTCTCCCACGGTCTCGCAACCAGGTGATAAAGCATGGAGGCACTCAGTACAAGCTGTGTCAGGAACAGGATATCTTCTGTTTTGAAATGGAGGCGGCTAGCCTAATAGACGATTTTCCGTCGTGATTCAAGGGATATGTGACTATGCAGATTTGCATGAAAACAAGCAGTGGCAAGGGTACGCTGCAGCAACGGCAGCAACGTATGCAAAAGAGCTGCTCTCTAATCCATCCAAATCAGGGTCGAATTTCTGAACAGTCAGTGTGCACCATTGATGCCATTCATGAAATTTCCCCTCTCGTGTGTGTTATTAATATTCGTCAGATCAGACAACTCCTGATTCTCGAGCAGAGCCAACTGCTTTGGATAAAAGAGGACGCCGGCAAAGGGAAAACAATATTGACGATCGGTATCATTAACGAGCTAAAGCAGCAGGTAGCAAATCAGGGAAATCAGCTATCACGGAAGCCCTCTCTCTTCTTGGCTCATGTCTGAATACTTCCCGAGAGGCATAATATATCTTACTTGTGACGGCCGTTTCTCATTTCCCACTTGCGGAAGAAGTATGACGCTAGTCGAGCTATTTGAGGATAGTAGTGCATTCTACCGCTTACCGACATCTTCTGCCGGATCAGAAGCAACGGCAGCGTATTTAATTACTTAGACTGTGTCGGCACAGTCTATCTTTGCGTCAGATTGTATCTAGCCGCAACCAGTACGCTATCCAGCAGTGGCCCAGACTTGACGACTCTCACACTAGATTGAGCCTCGAATTGGATGCAGACCATATACCTCACGCCGATAGACCACAAGGCATCGTCGCTTGTCAACAAGTCCGAGACCGCTTACGCCAAAAGTCTGATGTCACATTCCTTTGGGTAGCGCTAACTATTGAGTCATTTCTCACATTCCGAGACAAGCTTATTTCATACACCAATCAGCGAAAGACTTTCAGTATAAATGCATCTGCCATCATCTTTCCTGCCGGACGTGGGCGGGTCCACTGTGATATGTTGTCATGGTCGCTAGATGCTTTTTCCTGTGACGAGATATGTATGTATAACCTCCAAAATCCTTGAAGCACGTTGAAGGATGTACCGAATCCATTGGCCTCTATAAGATACTCTTGCATGTTCTGGGGCCGATCATCCATGCAAATTGGATGATCAGAGCTTAGATCACAGGAAGAAGAGGATATCTGATGATTCAGAACTCCCGCAGGCTTCCCGCAGACCCGCTTGAGCTTGGTTAGGTAATAATGCTGAGGTGGGCGAGGGACTTTAATATAGCCCGTCAGGAGTTTGACCTGCCGCCGAGATTCCCTTTCGCTAAGTCTTCTGGCGGCTGCTGCTTCATGATGGCACTGCTGTTGGACCGACGATCCAGATCACAACAGATGCAGTGATAATGATCTGTGGAAATTTTAACAAGCTGCTGTTGGATCGACGAGGCGGTCAAATCCAGATCACCGAGGATGTGGTCAAAGCTGTAGCAAGCAATTATCGAAATGGGGAAGAAGTGATGTGATGGCACTGCTGCTGGATCGATGAGATGTGATCAGAGATCACTGAGGATGTGGTCAAAGCTGCTGCAAGCAATCGGGGAATAGGGAAGAAGTGATGAAAAGGTGATAGAGACCCACTGGGTGAAGCTAGTGTCTTTTTTACAAAATTTTGCATTCATGGCTGCTGTGGTAAGGCTGTCGTGCCTCCTGCCTCTCTTGCAATACTAATATGATGGCGGCAGGATCTTCTATGGCATCTCCATTATGACACTCCGAGAGTCCGTTTTTCCGAATTACGGCAATTTACATGGACTATCCTCCATTATCTATTTCATGTGCTACTCATCCTCATGTCAAATGGTTTCAAGGATCTCACTCTCACCATCGCAGGGGGGTACATCGCCCCGAATTTTGTTTTCACTTACCATTTTGTTGACGATCTTTTCCTTTTTGAGAGCATTTTCCTTCACTGGCTTGAGAGTTTGGGCCTTGTATATAAGTCAGATACCGCCTGCGATTACTAAGTGGCAATAGTCTAAAATTTACTACAAGTTTTCAGTTTGTGAGATTCGTAGAGGACGCTGAAAAGTTTATACTCAGTTATCGATTACCTAGGTAATGATAGCACGAGCACGACCTATGTCGCCGTGCTTGCATTCAGTCTGATGAGGAGTGAAGTAAAAATGTAGCCTTGGAAGGAATGTTATGGGTATTAGAGAGGGCTGCGATATTTGTCTGCAGACTCGAGGAACATATAATAGTCAATGCCGTGGCCTTCTCGCCGGATGGCAAAGTCCTTCCATCCGCTTCATGCGCTCGAAATCATTTTGTACTATGATATCATGTTTTATCTCCTATCTTGTATCGTGTACCACGACTCGCCTAATAGGCTGCCACTTACACAATGTACATAAATCCCATCCTGTTGCAAGAACAACGAGATAGACTTCCTAGAACCTCTTTACCTCAGCCTGCTCACAGTCTTAACTCATTATTTCTGTAACACAATGACCACGGCGTCCTCATCTACCAATACTACATCTTCTCGGACTGGGAGAAATGGCTTGGGAAGCTAAGAAGTCGCTGCCCTGATGAGTTCTGGCCAAAGATCAATACCAGATCGGAGGCTGCTCTCTCCTCCAATCAAGCCCCAATACTCAGACTACTTTATCCTTGAGTCCTTACATGGTAACAGTCCAAATACCGGAGAACGGTACTAGGACATCCATGTACGCGCGTCATATAAGTGCTAATAGCCTATTATCAT
>NPHW01004366.1:251-14568 GCA_002240705.1 Elaphomyces granulatus
CTAAATTTGTTTTATCTAATTCTTTAACTAACAGAGATGCAGATGTGCGGAAGTATCTTGATAGAAAATTACAGAATTTTCGATCATTCGTTTTGAAGGATCCTTCTCTCCGGGTAGAGATTAAGAATGTGATTGCTAAGGCAGCTGACGGAATGTATGTATTATTCAATAATAATAGCTATATTATTAGCTAATGTTGATCTCAGGTTTCTCCTTGCGCAGCTCTATGTCGATTCCCTAGTCTATAAGACCACACCGAAGGCGATAAGGCTTGCACTTAGAGAGTTGGAGACCGAAGCTGTAGGATCGAATGACGACAATATATCCAAAACGCTAGATCGTGCCTATGTGCAAGCCATGGAGCGAATTGAGGCTCAGGCGCCAGAACACCGAAAACTTGCCAGCCAAGTTTTATCATGGATCACCTGTGCCAAGAGGCGGCTAACCTCTTCAGAGCTCCAACATGCCATACATGTAGCTGTTGAGGTCAATAAGCGTGAACTTGACAGAGAGAATATTACAGATATCGAACTTATAGTCTCTGTGTGTGCCGGGTTGGTTATTATTGATGAGGAAAGCGACATTCTCCGTTTAGTTCACTACACGACACAGGAATACTTTGAACGTAATTGGGAGAGATGGTTTCCTAATTCCCATACCGATATTACGAAGACATGTGTAACCTACTTGTCATTTCAACAATTTGAGACCGGATTCTGCCGAACGGACAAAGCTTTTCGAGAGAGACTACAATCCAACGTTCTTTATGATTACTGTGCACGGAATTGGGGATATCATGCCTGCATATCGTCAATTGAGGGGGAGCAGTTGGTTTTGGATCTTCTCAAGAGCATGACCAAGGTATCTGCATGTAGCCAGGCTATGAGATATCAGAAACACCTGGGCAGTAGTGAAACACGGATGACAGGTGTACACCTCGCAGCGTACTTCGGGCTTTGGAAATCTATGTCAGCTCTGCTAGAAAGACCGTATGATGTACATGCGGAGGACGAGGATGGACACCGCTGTCATGGGCTGCCCGGAATGGCCATGAGACGGTAGTGAAACTGCTGCTCAACAAGAATGCCGACATCGAGTGTAAGGATAACGAATATGGTCAAACACCACTCTCATTGGCCGCTAAGAATGGCCGTGAGGAGACAGTGAAACTGCTGCTCGACAAGAATGCTGACATCGAGTCTAAATGCGAGTATGGCCAGACACCACTCTCATGGGCTGCCGAGTATGGCCATGCGGGGGTAGTGAAACTGCTGCTCGACAAGACCGGCCGGACATCACTCTCATGGGCTGCTGAGTATGGCCAAGAGGCGGTAGTGAAACTGCTGCTCGATAGGAATGCCGACATCGAGTCTAAATGCAATTCTAGCCGGACACCACTTTCATGGGCTGCTGGGAATGGCCATGAGGCGGTAGTGAAACTGCTGCTCGATAAGAATGCCGACATCGAGTCTAAGGATAACAGCTATGGCCAGACACCACTCTCATGGGCTGCTGGGTGTGGCCAAGAGGCGGTAATGAAACAGCTGCTCGACGAGAATACCGACATTGAGTCTAAGGATAACAATGGCCGGACACCACTCTCATTGGCTGCTGAGAATGACCACGCGGCGGTAGTGAAACTGCTGCTCGACAAGAATGCCGATATCGAGTCTAAGGATGACAGCTTTGGCCAAACACCACTCTCATGGGCTGCTGAGTATGGCCATGAGACGGTCGTGAAACTGCTGCTCGACAAGAATGCCGATATCGAATCTAAAAACAATTTTAGCCGGACACCACTCTCATGGGCTGCTGGGTATGGCCAAGAGGCGGTAGTGAAACTGCTGCTCGACAAAAATACTGACATCGAGTCTAAGGATAACACCTATGGCCAAACACCACTCTCATGGGCTGCTGAGAATGGCCATGAGGCGGTAGCGAAACTGCTGCTCAAAAAAAATGCCGACATCGAGTCTAAGGATAACAATGGCCGGACACCACTCTCATGGGCTGCTAAGAGGTACCATGCGGCAGTAGTAAAACTGCTGCTCGACAGGAATGCCGGCGTCGAGCCTAAGAAAAAATAGTAATATGGTGGATGTACGCCGATGCGCTCATGAGCTGCTGAGAATTGAATTTGCTGGTTTGCCTTGCATAAGTCTGCTGGATTTTCTACCTGATGGGATTTTATTACACGGCCAGAATGATATTAATTAGAAGAGGTCTTTTTCTCAAAAAAGCCCCCTTTTCTATTGTATTTAATATCAGACTTCCTCTATTTGGTGAGAGATTGTTGTAATGGAGTCTAAATAATAATAATCGAGAACCGAATCTTATGAGTTGCTCTCAATTCTAGAAAAAATGCTAAGCTGAAGAAAGAAAGAAGAATGGGAACATAGGATGCTTTACAGACTGGTCCGTTTTGAGTACTATGTACATGTACTGTCAAACTGAACAATAATGAATGAATGCGCTTTCATATAAGTTCAATTCGTTTACCTATCAACACCAGCAATAAGTGTCTTTTCGGTGATCTCATCTGGTAAATAAAGTATTCAGGCGCCTGAATGTTTGAAGAATTACTCGTAGTTGAAACCAAAAGTATGTATATTCATCATTCTTTAAAGTAAATGATCAAGTAATAGTCTAATAGAAATTTCAATATTATTATATAAGATACATGAGGTGAAATTCAAAAATGAGATTTCACGATTTCAAATTCTTCAGTAGTACGTACTGCCACAGGCTACCGCCTTTACCGAGCTAGTGGCCCCGCGGGACCCCAATTGGGCGCGGTCAATTTCTCTTTTAATTGCACTTCATAATTGTTGCATATATAGTACAGACTATTATGCAATGGCCTGATCTTCACAAACTATGTATGTCCCATTATTGAATTTAAAGAGCTTCAAATACCTACGGTAAGGGACAATTTAGGAAGGACCGCCGCCAGCTGGTCGGAGATTTTAAGTTAGACGCTCTCTCCGGAAATATATGATAGGTATGATACGAATGGCTTTTATTTTCGGGATTTGGTTCGAGTGGAGATACGAGGTACCTAGTTAGTGGCCATGCTTGTAAAGTTTCCAACAAAGATTCGTTCTGATCAGATAACTAGACTAAAAACTTATTTGACTCTTCAATCTTGATCCTATTCGTCCTCCTGATTCAATACATCCTTCAAATGTTTCCTCTAAGCAAGGAGGATGCTGAGCTCGGAGGATTATCATTATCTTACGGCCTGTCTGAATCATTTCCAGAGATATGGTAGATGCACTGATAGCTACCTACATACTCTACAGCCTATGTACGAAAGAATAAAATCACTGGACAGGTCAGTTATCGTTTTCATTCTACCCACTATAATAATATATACACACCGGAGTGAAATGATCGATCCCTATAATTCTGTGATATCTCTTTCCTGGCTTGAAAATTTAAATGTATCATAAATTATTTTTACAAGCATGGTGAGATAGAGACTAGTACATGGCAAAATACTGTTCGAAAGCAGAAAATAAATGCTAATAAGTTCTATGAGAAAGAATCACCTTTAGATATTTACAATATAATACAGTCTGTACATAACTACACCCAATATGATCACATGTCTAATAAGAAGTAAATAAATCCACCTACAATAGGAAGAGGTAAAAATGTAAGTTGCTTCCTAGGAGGTAGGTAACTACTTTTAACTTGGGTGCATGTGTCTACCTAGGTATCTAGCAGATGCTAGTAGGTTTACTATAATTACTGTACTCAGGCCCCTAGACTACCTAGGTGTCCTTCAATTAGCAGCAGCTTTTTATCATATAATAAGAAATTGCTGAGCCTCCAGCAGGCTTTGCCGAGCTTGACGAAAGTCCACTGTCCGCAGCTATGAATCATGATATTTTCCTTGGCTTGCATTGATCAGTTGTCGTATCCTTCTAAGGTAGGATGGATCTAAGCTGTTACCTCAGAACCCTCCTAGTCCAGAAAACGAGCAGATAATAACTGGCTCTTCAGACCAATTGAACGCCTCTTTTTCAAATTATCAATATGTGCAATGCCGTAATAGTAGACTTCAATGCTTAGCAGCCTTGTTTTGGAGTGTTTCTGCTCCACGCGTGGTGTAGGTATGTAGAAGAATTCTAGTTACGCAAAGTCAATCGGAATTAAAGATAACATTAATCTATTAAATAATATGATATCTACAGTGGAGCCCCATAAAGCCTAAGATCCCTCTCGTTGAGCTCTATAGACACTGCCAGAGAAAGAGAGAGCCATGAACTATGAGTTACATGTAAGACACGCGTCGGCTCACACCAGATTATTCATTGGTATAATGGTCAGCATGGACATCTACCGCATCGGCTCGGCCTACATTGCTATGTACTGATACTATCTGACCTCTGGAGATATATTGACATATTGAGACAAGTAGGCATTTTCTCCACAATCTCAGGGGTATGGTATCGATGGCATTGATCTTTCAACAGCTTGGACCTCTATCGATCCGTGGAATGTTTAGAAGCGGAGAAGGAAGTTCGAGACGACTGTTGGCAGTTGCTCATCAAAGCAAAAAGAATTCGTGGAGGACCCCTGTCCGACGGATGTTGATAAAGGTTCGCAGTAGACGAACTTGAGAATTTCGCACGGTGATATCGATATCTAGTCTCTCAATAATTGCCCAGGAGTGGAGTTGATGAGGCTAAAAGTGCTTGCTTGGACTCTCCACGCTGACTCTAACTTATATATCAATCGCGATATCTTGGCCAGAAAATTATCCGCATATTCTCCTAAAATTCTCCTTAGTGTATTTGCGGCGGTTGTTTTGTCATGCGATCTTCGACTTGTGATACGGACGGCGCAGACTCTCCCCGCAGACCGCGCAGCCAGCTGGGGGCCATATGAATTCTGTATGTATCATGGTGGAGATGAACCCAACAACAAATTCTCAAGGTAATTCCACCTTCGTCTAGAATGATGATGATCATGGGAGCTAATTGGTCAGTGGCTTCTGTCCAGCCCTGTTCAACACGTTTTGAAGGCTAAAGTTGGAAATCATCCCAAACAGCCCCCCTTATATGACGATCCACCAATGGAGAAATTCATCTCTTCGGAACGGGGCAGAGTCCGTCGGACCGGCTAATCTCTACTACATAGTACCTAGTACAGTATAAGTTAGTATATAACTTAATATAAGTTAGTACGTAGTCGATCAAGATATAAATAGGTTGTCACTTTCAGAATTCGGATTAGTAACCCTCGATGATTACATAAACGTCTAACTACATACATACATACATACATACATACATCCTCATCCTTAACATGTAATCATATTCTTCTCTCTATCTTTCTCTCCTTCCTCTCCTTCCTCTCCTTTCTCCCCCAACTCTCGTGCAGTTAATCTCGAGATCTTCTAACTGATACATACCGGTCCCTCCTTCATCCGGTCGCCTCCGCTGCCGTTTCTCCCCTTTTCCCCCCTCTCCCACAAACAAGGCTCTCTCCTCTCTCTCCCACCCTCTATTTCCCTCTTATCCACCGTCATCTCGACAATTCAAACCATCCTGTGGACGAGACGACCAACCTATTATCATTTTGTCGATTCCCCTATCGTTGAGGCGGTCGTGGCCATCTGGGTCATCGAGGTTGCAGGGAACTCGTCAACCTCCCTGATGGTTCGATACTATATCACTGCGGTCTCCCGACGACGACCCTCATCCTCTGCCACCGTCCGCAGCGTTGCGCTCTGCTATGCGGTGGCTGCGGTCTTCTGGCGGGATCCCGCCCGCTCTGCTACTGTTTCTCTCCGGTCTTGCCGCTCTGCAGCAGCGGACCTGGGCAGGGTCGGCCCAGGCGGCGGATGGTGATCTTCCGCCTCAAGTGGATGTGCTTTCTGAGCCAAGGGGACCACGCCAAAACCCCCATTATGAATCGGTGAAGGATGCTAATGATGCGAGCGCCCTAGCGACGATGGCTCTGGCGGGCTCCGGCCGCGCCGTGCGAGCCCCTCCTGCTCAGGCCAGTCCGTCCGCCGGCCTGGTGCCGCAGCTGCAAGCGCGGTCCCTGCGGGACTGGGAGGTGGAGGATTTCGTTCTGCTGGCGACGGTCGATGGCACCATTCATGCTCGAGATCGTAGGACCGGTGCCGCGCGCTGGGCCTTGGAGGTTCCCGGAAGCCCCATGGTCGAGAGCATCTATCATCGGGCGGGCCCTTCGAGTCTTCGGCGACAGGACTCCTCCAGTCCCTCCACCGCCTTCTCATCATCGTCTTCGTCCTCCTTCTCGTTTTCTTTTTCTTCTTCTCCCTCTTCCGCCGCCACCGCCGCTATCTCCAGTTCATCTTCTGGTTCCGCCGCCGAAGCCTCCTCCGATAATGACTTTCTCTGGATTGTCGAGCCCAGCCGCGATGGCAGCCTCTATATCTACGCCCCCGGTACACATGGCGGTCTACAGAAGCTGGGCTTAACTGTGAAGGAATTGGTGGATCAGACCCCATATTCTGGGGAGCACGGCGTGACCTATACCGCCCGCAAGGAGACCACCCTCTACACGGTCGATGCGCGGACTGGCGAGATCCTCCGCGTCTTCAGCTCTCGGGGGCCCATCACCCCCCAACAGGGTTGTCGGAAGGTCGACAATGGGGATCCCGACGGCCAGGAATGCGAGTCGACCGGCACGCTCACAGTCGGTCGTATTGAATACGCCGTGGCAATTCAGAACACAGAGACCGGCGCTCCGATCTGTACGCTCAAATACTCGGAATGGGCGGCCAACAGCCGAGACCAGGATTTGCAGAGCCAGTACTACCGCACCATGGATCAGAGTCATATCTACAGTATGCACGACGGCGTTGTCCTCGGCTTCGATCATTCGCGCATGGAACGCCCGCGGTTCACCCAGCGCTTCTCCGCCCCAGTCATCCGAGTGTTCGATGTGGCCCGCCCGATCGATCGACAGTCTCCAGAAAAGGTGACTCCCCTAGTACTGCTAGCCCAGCCGCGAGATCCGCCCGACCCGGACTACGGCTCCTCCGAACGAGACGAGCGCGTCTTCATTGACTGCACGGCGGCCGGTGGCTGGTATGCGATGTCGGAATCAACCTATCCACTTGTTACCGGTCGGGCGAAGACCGCCCTCTGTTACGAGAAGGATTTCTTTCGCGATGGGCGGTCGCTCCTAAGTCTCGATCTCGCCCATCAGCGAGAGGCCCTCGCTGGCGTCCATGCGATCAGTGAGTCTGCGAGGGGCAATGGGCAGACACAGTCCCGTCCGATCCCGCGGCTCGTCGATCCTTCCCCGCCCGAGTCCTCCAACGACACGCCACTAAATGTTCCTCGATTGCCATCGGATTTCCCCTCCTCCCCGGTTCCATACAACAGCGTCATCATTCGCAAGGGTTGGGACAATGCGCTTGATATCTTTGTTACGCTCGTGCTGCTCTTCATCGGGACCTTTATCTATCTCAACTCACACCACCTCCAGCACCTGTTGAGGCAGAAGCTCGATCTACAAAACATTATCGCCGCGTATGGTGGTCCCGGCTCGTTACCAGCTCCATCCACTCCAGTGGTCAGTGATCCTCCTGGGAAAGGGATCGCCAGATCTTTCCCGGAGACGGAATCGGCCGAGCAGGGTCAAGGGCAGTTCCAGACACCTCCCCAGAAGGCGGCCACCGTCTCGTTCGCTCGATCAACAGAGACGCCAGATGACCCAGATCGAGAGGGCGGCGATGTCACGCCGCGTGCTCGAAGCACCCCGAGACTAACGTCCGAGACGACCCCGATCCCAACGGTTCGGATTCGAGAGCCCTCCCAGTTGCGAGAGAGCGGAGAGGAGAATGGCGAAGAGCTCAACCCCCACGAACCAGAGAAGAAGAAAAGAGCTCGTCGAGGTCGTCGAGGCGGAGTGGCCCATAAGCGGAAACCTCGGTCCGACAGCGAGGGAGCTCGCGAGAACCGCCCGAGCGCTGAGGAGAAAGATGTCGTTCCGCCGGTTTCCAGTTTGGTCACCCCGCTCGGGCGGGAATTCTCTCTCGTTCGCACCGCGTCGAGTGATGTGCTGGAACTGGACGGGGCAGTCCGGATTGGTCGACTCGCCGTTTACATCGACACCGTGCTTGGACATGGTAGCCACGGCACCGTTGTGTACAAAGGCTCCTTCGACGGTCGTGACGTGGCCGTTAAGCGGATGCTGGTCGAGTTTTATGATATCGCCTCCCACGAAGTCGGTCTGTTACAAGAGAGCGACGATCATAGCAATGTGATCCGATACTTCTGTCGTGAACAGGCGGCGGGCTTCCTGTATATTGCCCTCGAGCTTTGTCCAGCATCGTTGCAAGATGTGGTGGAGCGGCCCCATGACTATCCGCAGCTGGTCCACGGCGGCCTAGATGTGCCGGATATACTACGTCAAATCACCGCTGGGGTGCGTCATCTGCACTCCCTGAAGATTGTCCACCGCGACCTGAAGCCACAGAACATCTTGGTGGCAACTCCCCGCGGCCGGTCCGGCCATCCGGCCCTCCGCCTGCTGATCTCGGACTTTGGGCTCTGTAAGAAGCTGGAGGACAACCAAAGCTCTTTCCGAGCCACAACGGCTCATGCGGCGGGCACATCTGGTTGGCGTGCTCCAGAACTGCTGGTGGATGATCAGAATCCAAATCCCGTGCTCATGACCGAGTCTCAGAACACCGAATCGTCCGAGCCGGCGGTGGTGGATCCGCAGACGAATCGACGAGCTACTCGAGCAATCGATATCTTCTCGCTGGGCTGTGTGTTTTACTATGTTCTCACCCGCGGCGGCCATCCGTACGACAAGGATGGCAAATTTATGCGTGAGGCAAACATTGTCAAGGGCAACTACAACCTTACTGATCTGGAGCGCCTTGGCGACTACGCTTTTGAGGCGGATGACCTCATCAAACAGATGCTGTCGCTGAATCCTCGTCGGAGGTTGGTTTCTATTTTCCTTCCACCCCCTTCGTTTTCTACTCATAGCCCTTTCGGTTTCTGAGTGGTTGGCTCACCTATCATCATTTTAGGCCCGATGCCACCACTGTTTTGATACACCCGTTTTTCTGGTCAGCTGCGGACCGACTCAGTTTCCTCTGTGACGTGTCGGATCATTTCGAGTTTGAACCTCGCGACCCGCCATCGTCGGCGCTGCTGCACTTGGAATCTGTTGCGCGAGATGTGATGGGCCCGGACCAGGACTTCCTGAAGCACCTGCCGAAAGAATTCAAAGATAGTTTAGGCAAGCAGCGCAAGTATACTGGCTCTAGGATGCTTGACCTGCTGCGCGCTCTCCGCAATAAACGCAATCACTATAATGACATGTCTGAGCACCTCAAGGCCCACATCGGTGGTCTCCCCGACGGCTATCTGCGGTTCTGGGCGGTGCGGTTCCCGAGTCTCTTGACGAACTGCCATCGCGTCGTTACCGAGCTCAACATTTGCCAAGTTGAGCGGTTCAAACGCTACTTCACTCCACCAGACCAGTGAGAGTATCCTAATCATCTAATAGCATCCCGTTCGTTTTCACCTGTTTTTCTGATCTTCGATTCCATGATCTACGATTATTTACCCGCTATTTTTGGTTCCTTTGTCTTTTTTTTTGGTCTTTTCCATATCTACTGATGGTATATGATATATATCTTATTTCTTGATCGATATTAAAAGATACGTTATATTGTACAGCTTATGTCATGATTTACATATAAGAATTTGCTCTTCTTTGTATCTCTCTCTCTCTCTCTTCTTTTACTTGGTATCTTGTTTCGACCTTTTGATTATCATCCTTCCAACTATCCTTACGTGGTATATTGATGTTTTCGTTATTGTTAATAAAGGTGCTTCGTGGGTTTGTTGTTCGGCTAGATTGCCCGGAGCTCAAGAGTCAGGATGGATGAATTTTGTTTCTTTTGGACATGGCTATCTCTGGATTCTCTTTGTGAGTATTAAAATTAACACCGGTATCCCGTTCTTTTTTCATAGTCTCTCAGAGTGCAGACGTAGGTAGAGCCAAGAGATTCAAGACTCCGGCCGTGGAAATTAATTAACAGAGAGTATGTCGGGACCCTGGTCCAGCCAAGTTGAAGCTATATATGTAGTATTGATGACCGGGTTATCGATTAGTTCGTCTTGTGGAATGGGAGGCGCCCACGTGCACTCATAGGCGGCCTGGCCCGGTCCTGAGTATTTCTATAAAAAGAGAGTGGATACGATATCATAGTATGCCAACGCTCACATTAGCAACGGAAAGAGCGGGTTCGAAATAAATTGTTCTAAATCAAGTCGAGAGACCTTCCTCGGACGCTTCAAGTACATAGTATTACATATCTTTGAAATTCCAACGTGGTAAATCGTATATTCATTCACCTGCAGCACCTCAACTAAACCAAGAAAGCCATGGAGACTTGACTTGGAGGTCTGGAACTCAAAGGATGCTATCATATACACATTTACTAATAACTTATATATAATTACATATATCATAGGAAGCAGACTATAATGTTATGCACAAACACTAAATAATTTATAATACATATACCCCCAGCAGTCAGCAAGCCGACTAAGTTAATCATCATAGGCTAATTCAAGCCATGACAAATATTTAATACTACTTCTGTCTCTAGATCGATAGACTAATAATACAAATAGAACTTTATTATATTATAATGCCTTGGATTTTGTAACGAGGATCAAGCTCGCGGCAACGCCGGCAAGGCATTTATATAGATACTATAGTACTAGAAGAGATATCAATATGACTTGTGCTTCAAAGTTCAACGCAGTAACTAGGCAAAACAACTGCTACTGCTTTAAAAAAATGGTATGTACAACAGGCTCAAAGACTGCCTTCGAAAGAATAAGAATAACAAAAAAAGACAGTAAAGTATCCATCACCAGTCGCTGTAAATTAATCAATGAAAATGCTTTCACGAGTCACGAGTCGCGATGCAACGGCTGAACGAAAAAACGATCCCTATAATAATAATAGATGAACAAATTACTTTACTGGAGGCTGCAGCTTTGCAGACCGTCACGCAGCTGAATTGTGGGCGGCGAATTATAATTTATCACCATCATACAAGGCTAAAATAAATAATCAAGTTTAAACCTACACCTGTTAATAAAATAAATCTTAAAATAGAAGTTCGTTGTTGTTGCTGTTTATGGAATCAATTCAACAAGACAAGCGAGAGGGCTTAGCCCTAGCCTGCCCAAGCCTACATACACCGTGGTTAATGATTATAAGGTAATATTTGAAAACACACTGCCAGCACTTAGCTCCCGTGGCGCAATGGTAGCGCGTCAGATTTCTATTGGTTTATATAAAGACCTGAAGGCTGTGAGTTCGAACCTCGCCGGGAGTGTTATCCTTTTTTTATCATCCATAATACATAGCCGTAACTTTCATGTTTTATTGTCGGGGTTTTTGTCAGAGAATACATTCGAACTGTCCGAACTGCACCTCTGGGAGCTCTTGAGGCTGGGAAACCCCTATATGTTGTCCTCCTTAAGAGATCTGACGGTTGAATTGTGTTACATAGCAGAGGATGAGAAAATGAACACTCGCCATCTTTGTTCCTGGCGAAAGGTGTGCATTGCACTTGGAGCTCACTTGCCGCCATCCCGCCTGACGCTTTGTGTCTGCATCACCGATATCAATTTTCGTAATGACCGGGATATAACCTATGCGAAGAATGCTTTCGCTTCAATGCTGGAATTGCCTCTATTGAAAAAGGTGCAATTAAAAAGCGAACCCCAAAGCCTCGGGGTTCATCGGCTGGCAATCCGCTTGCTCAAGCGCCTTACTTGCTCCCCTGTTGAATGGCGATTCCCGTTTCGATTTATGGACTTGCCTGTAGAGATCCAGCGCATGATCCTTGAGCATGCGGGCCTTGTTGCACCAGGTCCTGTGATTACTAGTATGTGATTACTAGTACGTCGAAAGGATATGCTCTTCACAACTGCTACGCGGGAGGATGTCATCAAGAAAATGATCGCTGCTACTGGAACGCTGAATACGATTCTTCGCAGGGCTGCTGCTGGAGCTTGCCGGCTGAATTGTTCGTGGTTAATAGGTACATCAGTGCAATGAGTGCTAAGATCTTCTTCTCCCGGAACGAGTTTGTCGTGGATTTTAGGCGTGGGTATCCCGCGCCGGCTCCAAATGGTCTCATTTGGAGCCCGACTGATATTCCATCCTCCCCTAAAACCCAGCGGTGGGAATTTTGGCACCCAAAGTATTCAAAATTTCTGGGGGTATTCCCCCCGGCGTGCATCCCGATGCTGACATTGGTTACATGGCGTTTTCCTATTGGTGTCTGTTTTGATCATGAACTGGAAGTCGACTGGAAACTTACGGTCAAATTCATCGCTCAGCATGTCAAGCCACTCTCCAGGCTCACTATCTTCTTGGATATTTGCTACGAGGACGGCTGGTATTTTACTGATAAGGATAAGGTGGTGCGTCATCTACGTGGGTCTGCAAGAGAGGAGCATAATCGTATTGAGGAGCTTCGCCTTGAACGCCTGGCTATGAACAAAGACACTACTAATGTAAGCACTGAGGACGAACTGGAAAGTGAGCTAGAGGAGTAGTCATTCGCTTTTTTACTACCGTCTTAGGTTTGTCTATGTCTATGTGACTTTATAACAATAATAACAATACGCCACTTTTGTGATTATCTTGGATTTCCATTATTTTTTTTTTCTCCACAGGTATGTAGTACTTGCCTCACATAAGTTTGGTTACTCATTTACAGATTGGGACACATCGTAAAGGCAGATAAGATTGAATAGTCGTATGTTATTAATGTTTTATGATAACCACCTGGGCAGTTGCAACGACACTTCCTCTCCGATCTCGTAAGATTTATAATTGGAATTTCGTATCATATAGTATTTATTGTAGAGGAAGCAGAATCGATATATTGATTCTTGATAGCTGTATGATTCTGTGTGTCGTTCTAAGACTCAGGATGTCTGTCTCGTGGAAATTCACCTGTTAACAATACGCGTTCATAAACTAGTATTGCCTTAGGCACCGACTTGGGTTGATAATGCACAATTATTATTAATTATATGAAGCAACATCAGCCTGTAAGAAACAAAAAGTCAGATGATGGTGTCTATTCTATAATCAATGCTTCCATGGGCTCAATTTACGACGTCTCAAACCAGCAAGTTTGAAGTTTCATGACGATTGATCAATTGGGCCTGTTCTTCTTGCTGACGACTACGACAACAAGCTACATAGTTACCTAGCACCGAGTTCCCCGTTTGATGAGATTTTGGCTATACAAGTAAGGGATTATAAGAGCTCAAGGTTCGCGAAAAGGGTCTCTATCTTATGCCATCATCATTCATAAAGTCAATGACTAAATAATAACCCGGGATCCAGAAGTTGTCGATCTATCTATCGCCTGGTTCCTAAAACGTCAACTAGGATTCTTTAGATAAGATGATGCCGAATCGAGCTCCCTATGATCATCTCATTCAAAGGAGATGCCCGAGTAACCCCAGGAGGTGGTAGCACCACCCTTTGGCTAATGCCGAGTTCTTTAATGATACTAGAGACTGACTACTGACAACCGCAATTTCCATAGCATCATCTTTCAAAATCGGCCTTTCTCTCGGCTTTGTGACTTCTCCACCTGCTCTTTTTTGTTACTTGGCATTATCCCGACCAGTCGTGATCGAGTTATAAATACTACTGGGTAAACATCTGCAGGTATGAATCCGAAAACTTTCCATTGCACCCGGTATCTCAATAATAGCCGTTCTAACGATTCCACCGAAGCTTTTCGGAATTCCCAGTTAGAGACGAATTCTACGAAACATGAAAAATGAGCAATCTGCTCTACCAGGCGAGACCTTGGGCGTCAGGTCCTTGGCTGCTGCTTCAGGTCGATATTTTCTCCAACTCCCGTACAAGGTTCGGTGCAAAAAGTACTGGGAGCTCGGAGTCATCTTTCCTGCGCCTATCCTTGAATTGAGGTGGTTTGTCGATGAAAACGGTCGTCGGGTTCCACTATGGGATCCAAATCCTCCAATATTTTATCTCGAGGAAGCATCAATTGACTCATTGTCAGTGTTTTGGTCGAAAAATAAATTCCAACTACAAAATTGTACAGGCCTTCCTGGGCTGGGAAGCCCTTTTATGTGGTGCTCCTTGAGATATCTGACGGTTGAATTGAATATGATACCACAAGCCGAGCAAGTCTTCGTTCCTGGCGAAAGGTACCATACCGGAGTACTATGTATGCCGGATGCGGTAGTGCAACCGTATTGATGCTTTTACAAGTGTTGTTATCGTC
>NPHW01004367.1:0-13793 GCA_002240705.1 Elaphomyces granulatus
GACAAACCCACGTCCGGCTTCGCTCATTAAAAGTACCTAATAAGGACCAAGATGAAGCCCTACCCCAGACGCCCATAATGAGAAAGGAATAGATGCCCCACCGTTAAAATGCTGTGGTCCGAGTCCAATCCCATATGAACCAGTGAAACGCCGAATCAAGATGCAAAAGAAAAAGAGATCAAAATATAGACATAATCCACTCCCCCGGGTTTGGGATTGTGCTGAAATGCAAACCATCCGTAATGATCTGATTTAAAAGATGAAGATGAACGCCGAAAACAGATGCAGAAGTTTTAAAAAAAAAAGAAAAAAAAAAAGGTCCATCGATGGACAATCATCATCTGCTCGGGACGCGGAGGGCCTCCGGTGCTAAGTTCGAATATTCCTGTCCAGGAGGGAAGCCTGGTTGCGACATCTGCGGCCACGCATCGAGATGAACATATGGCAGCACCCCAGTCTTTCGTTCCGAGGCGACTTTGCTAAGCGGCTGGTAGCGCATCTGTTCGAGTGGCAAGCTTCGGGACGGGTGGAGAGACGCGGACGGAGGGGGGATGAGTAGGGTGTTGACTGTTCGGACCGGCCGATATGGCGAGTTTCGATTTGTTAGAAAGAAAGATGGGGAAAGATGGGTTTGAGAAGGATGGACGGAGTAAGCGGACAAGGCGGGGGAGATCGTGCCACTGGAAACTGCGAACGGGCTTTGCCGACGCACTGGATCTGGTAAGGTGACGGACCCGCTGTACAGCGCCGAGGAAGCAGGCGCGATGGAGGATGTAGATGGCACCTGCTGAGACCATGTGGTCGGGGTGTTGTAAGCCGAAGACAAGGCACGTCCTGCCATCAAGAGCGGATGAGGAGCTTCGACAGGAACACCCGGAAGGATCGCACTCGTGGTAGCTTGAAAGTTGGGTCGCGGCAAACGGGGAGTCGAGTTTGAGCCGGAAGATGCAACCGAAACCGGTGTCAAGACCGGCGGAAGGACAGGAACACTGCTGACTACTGAGGACGACACTGGAGTGGAATAGCCGCTCGAGACAGCCACTCTCTTCGCAGGATGTGCATCCACCGACCCATCCCAGCTCCGCTTCCTGCTCGAGTGAAGAAACTCAGACTCTGGCAATTGCCTCGGCGGTGATCTGGCCGGATAATAACCATGATGGGAGGCGGGATTCCAGTTTTCCAGAGGAAATAGATGATGGCCCGTGCCGGACGGGGAGGGTAACTTGGATGCGGGTGATAAGGGTTGACCATTTGATACATAGGTCGGTATCAGACTAGGCGAGATTTTCAGGGTCGGGGTAGTCGGAATCAGTTCGTTCTCCATGGGTATAGAGGACTCTCGATCAAAATAGTCAGCAAACTTCCCGAGCTTCACGTGCCATTGCTCCCATTCCTCTTTCGAGACAAAGAGGTTGTAGCGGACATTGCTCAGAAATTCGACCTCCATGATGTGGATCTCTTGAACCGATATTCCAGACACCTCTGCCCACGTTTTATTCGTGTAAGTGTTATCATCGAGAACTGCAGATCGAAAGTCAGAGCTACTGCGATTTAGGGTGGGGGGATTTAATATATATAAAGAGGGGGGTCTCTCCGAGCTCCCAGAGAACGACCCGGAACGTACATTTGTTTCCCATCATCAAAGCAATCGTCATCAACCTAAACTCACTCCCTTTCTTCCCCCTGACCCCGGGATTGAACTTTTTCAGGCGATATACGAACAACAAAGCTAGAAGGATGACATTCGGGCTCACTTGCGTCGTTGTGAATATCGTCGCCACCCATTTCTGGAAGCCAATTGAAGGGATAGCCTCAAGGAGCAGGGAGTAGATGGAGGCAACCGAATCCTCAATGGTTTTTAACTTGGTGGCTTTTTCGAACCAGAAGAGGCAGGTCATCTAAATGTTGTGAAAGGGATCGATTAGTTGGAAACGGTCAGAGAGACAGAGTCATTCGGTCAGTAGTGCTTACCTTCGCCGCAAACTCAGCCAGGCTACCTTTGCTATCATTGATGGAAGAAGGGATCTGCAGATACGGAGCGATTGAGGTGCCCGAGCTCTTCTTCGGAAGCTGTCGCTCGGGAGCTGCCTGGTCATCTTGAGTGGTACTGACAGAGGTCTTCTTGTTGGCCGTGTTGAGGTAAACGGTATTCGAGACCCTTCCCGGCTGGGAAACCGGGATCCCATAATAATTCCCTCCATAATTGGAAGGCGTCGTATTGTAGGCAATACCGGTCATATCGCTTGGGGGAGTGGGTAGTCCGTTCCTCGAGGGAACGGAACCGTTAGGAGACCCCAAGCTGATCAAGGGGAATGCGAGTTTAGACAGCGGCAGACTTTCCTGATGTTGGCGACGTAGCGTATTTGATACTACCGTGTTCGAGAGGGTGAGATATGGGCGGGAAGAAAGGGTGGGAGACATAGATGCGGAGGTGAGGGGGGGGAGGTCTTTCTCGATAGTAGATGAGAAGGGGAAGATGCTTCACGAGCAGGACTCATGGGGATGTCCCTCCCAACAAGTCCAGTGATGGGAATGTGAATTGGGACTGTTGGAGAGATGAATGTTGTTGCATTCACCACCATCTACCAGAGCTGGTCTAAAGGAGTGAAAAAAAAAAGCACGTCACTAGCCTGTATGACGAAATGGCCAAGAGTTGAAACAGTGAATGATGGTAATGAAAGTAGTATATGTAACATGAGTTAATAGTTAATCCGCCATCATGGGTTTCACATAGTAAGTATATATTGAATTATTAGGAGAGAGTGAAGGCATCGAGGCCATCAACAACTCTTTTTTTCATCTATATCGGATAAGGAAGATAGCTGTAAACAAACAGCGCTAAACGACCTTAGCCGAAAAGGAAAAGGACAGAGAAAAGAAAAAGCATTGAAGAGAAAAAAGGAAAGAAAAGAAAAGAAAAAAAAAAAAAAAAAGGAGCGCAAGAGACGGAAGAGAGGATAATAAAAAAAGAAGAGGTAAAAAAAAGGGTGGAGGATGAAGTCAAGACATCATCCCTTGTCGAAGAATCCAGCAATCCCTATCTTGTTCTTGGACCAAACAAGATTGGGGGAAAAAAAGGGGGCTAACTAAGTCAAGAACCGCAGGTATATCATCATAGACATTCATAGTTCATCCAGTGATATAAGAGTAATAATGAGAACGGTCAAATTGTCCGAAGGTACATACATACATACATTATTATTAATAAGGTAAAGGTCGAGTTAGTTCGTCCATGTTTTGGAGCCAGGAGCTGATGAGGCGAACCTTTTTTGCAAACGTTGGATTTTTGTGGACTGGGAAGGGTATCATAGGTAATCTAGGTAATCAGGTTCCAGAAGGGCTGATCATCCTATCCTTTTCTGGGTTATGTATGATATGATGGCCAAGCCTGGAAGCTATCGGTTGGGGGGGAGGGGAAAAAGGTGAGGAATGTATGGATGTATTTTATTATTATTTGATGATGATTGTCTCTGCTTTGTCTTGGAAATAATAATAAAAAAAGTTGAAATTATTGTCAGAGCCACCGACGGGCGATGGATGCACGCTACTTACCAGGGCAGGTCAGCAGCCCCAAAAAACTTCTTGTTGTGGAGGTAGGTATTCAGGTCTGGCCGGGGGTGGGAAAGGAAGAGGGGTTTGAGAGAATGAGCATCAGATCCAATGATATGACTTGGATTTCTTCTAGCGTCGCGTTGCAACCGCCGTTGTGTGCCGTTCAGAGTTACAACTGAAGAGAGAAGAAAGGATAGTTTAGTTGGTGGTGGATGACGAAGGGGAGAAAATGGAGGATGAGGAGATGAGGAGATATGCCAACGCTAAAGAGGTATGTATGTATGTATGTATGTATGTATGTATGGATGTATGGATGTACTAGGTATGTACAGTACATAAAAACATACATACAACTAGGTCTAGGGGAAACAAAAACCACCAAAGAAAATGAAATATGGATCTAGACTATAAAACAAAAAGGAATGGGGTGGAAATTTGCGGTTAGGAATGAATGGGGATGGGATGATGAATGATGAATGGTGGAATCAACGGCAGACCAGACGGCGATCGACCGTGATGAGTTGATGAGGATATATCATAGGTTGAGATGCAAGTCCGGACGTATCACGTATCACGGTACATACATAATTTTACATAACATAGCTCTTCATTATTAAACTACTAGTCATGGCCTGTAGCCTGTAGCCTGTAGCCTGTAGCCTGTAGCCTGTAACATGTACGTCCTTCCTTCGGAAAGAGGCTACCTAGTTAGTTAGTTAGGTTTGCTCCTTTCCTGGTCTGGTCTCATCACTTGAGGATTATTATTGCCATCATGCTGATCCTTCCCGGCGCCCGGAGTGACTAACTGACAAGTGTGCCGTTCCTATGTCATACATAGTAAAGTTACACGCTAGTACCGTAGCATCGAAGAACGTTGTTAGTACTACCAGTAACTTCCAAGTTGTTAGAATGATACCGTATCCACTTGTCTTTTTGGCCGGTACAGCGCGCGCCAGCCACAACTGTATACTACTGTAATAATAACTAGGTACAGAGAAGAAATAAATAAAAGTTACAGCAAGAGAAGCCGCAGGACTCGGCAGGAGCTAGCATGATGCTGCCATTTTTCCCCCCCTCAGCTTGCTTGCGTCCTCGGTCCACGCAACCCACTTCAACTCAACTCATGGGATCATCCGACCAGTCGGCTTGCGTGGTGCTGTCTCGTATCCAGACCGCGTTCTACTGTAGTTATGTATGATACCCTGACTCTGACATGTATCATACATACCTCTCTTATCTTCCTGTATCTTCCCACTCTGGCAGGCCACAGGATATTATTATTATTATTATTATTATTATTCTGTTTGGGCATCATCACACGGAAGATGACCTAAAAAGAAAGAGGCCATTACGACCCGTATCTCGTATCAGATGTAAGGAATAGAGGGATAGAACCTTGTTACTACTACTACTACTATTCGAATTATGGAAACCACAGCAGCCTCAACTTCTCAAGTTCTCTAGATCGCCACTCTGCTGAACTGTATATCCTGTCTGACCACTGGTTGCTTTTGCTTGTTCCGCCCACCAACCGAACCGCGCGCCCTTCTTTCCTTCCTCGTTCATTTCCTTTTGTTGTTTGAACCTCATTTCCTTCTTCTTCTCAATATAGTAATAATAAGTAGTAACCGTTTTCTTCAAATTAATGAATGATCATTCCACCCATGGATGTCACTTGCGTGGGCTCCTAGATTCTCCAATAACAGCCATCTAGATCCCGATCCACAGTCCATCGGACGGAAGCTGCAGGAGATGATGTTCGCGAAACAACATTCTGACCGCAGGTTCTGTGCTGTCTACGGAGTAGGAGCGGAAAGGTGCGTAATAATAGGTTCAAAGGACTTGATTGGTCAACGAAGCTTGAGTAGTGATCACAATCTCCCCTCATTTTTGCTCCTTTTCCTTTGTTGTTCAATGATCGTTGTGTCGTCGCATATCATATGAGGATCATCCCCTGTGGCCCCGAACATGGGGATGGGGGGCAAAAAAACATTTTTGTGAACACTACTAGGCAGGCAGCTGCTGTTGGAACTTGGGACTGCTGCAGATTATCAGCGCCCTGTCTGGCTAGATCCCGACTCAACTGGACGATGAATGCCGCAAGCCCACAACGGATGGGCTTGAAAACAGCCCTCCGGTCCCGTGTGGGAATGACGACTCAAGCCCTTGACTGGGGGCATGGTGATTACACAAGTTGATGCGGAACTAGCACCGCTGCCTGCAACTGCTCTCCAGCCTGCGACTCTCGGCCAAAAACGGTGGATGATGGCCGATGGATATTGGGCGAGTTGACGGTACAATGTACGCCGCGCCCGGGGGGAGATTGATCTTGATGGATTTTTTTTTGGGTTGAGTGTTTTGACTTTGACGCAAGCTGCAGCAGATTAATAAATAGATTGGTCCCAAGCAACACTAATAAAGACCGAGGGATTCGAAGAAAGGGTTCATAAGTCAAGTAATCATCGTGAATCACCATCGTATCATCATAAAAACAAAACAGCAACGGGCCGAGCAAAGGGTTTTTTTTTTTTTTTTGGTGGTGGTTACGGAATCCGATTGCATGGTGAACTTGGAAACCTCGCCGCCTCCGTTCCTGGCAACTCTTGCCTTGGTTTAGGGTTGTGCGCTGCCCTGCCCTTGCAACCAACCTCATCAAGCCGCCCAACCATCGTCTTGCCAAACATGCCAAAAATTGACATTGACACCATCCAATCCTCCACTCACTGCAAGCACCTTGAAAACAGCACCTGCTGAGATTTCCCGGATAGAATATTAATATCATTACATCCTCACGCGCCTTTGGGTAACAATAGACCTAAGACGGAATACTCTGTACGCCGTCCAGGGTAGGACTCCTAGATCTCGACGACTAGCTGGATTTCGATCTAATTGAATATTCATTACCACCCTACGCCATCGTCCGTAGTTCATACTCCATCCTCTCTGTCAGCCTGCCCGGAGAATCCTGCGCTGATCTCGATGAGGGATGTACACAGGTCATAGTAGATGCTCGTAACCAAAGAGCATGACTACTCTTGCATGATTCTCCATATCATACTCCGTGAAGAGTAGGTTTTGTGATTACTGCGTCTCAGTCTAGCACATTGAACAAGATAATCGTAATCACTGTATGCTTGGAAGCAGGTTCGGCGACGCATTATTCCACACTTGATACTTGTAGCTCGGTTGGACCGGTCCAGCCGATAAAAGGTGACGAAAACTAGGCCATGCTGCGATAGCCAGCGAGCGGGTTTGAGAGATTTCTTTCTTCTTCTCCGTATGGACTCCGGACAAGGATTCTTCTCTGTTCATCACGAGATTTGACACCAGACTGAACGGGGCCGACGAGCGCGTAATAAAACATAATAATAAACCTTCTCCGGTTCATTCAAGGGTAAAACTCGGGGACATTAATTACTGTTGATTTTTTTTTTTTAATATGGATCATTCATAGAGAAAGAACTGAAAGAGGGAAAGTCTGAGAGAGAAGAGTTGAAGATGACTCATGGGAGAAGGTGACAAATGGGAAAGAGGCTTGGTGATGGACCAACCAGGACCTGCACAACAGGGGTGGTTGTTGAAAACCAAGGGAGCAATAATAATGGCTTGGAAATTTTGTTTAGAATTTAGTTAAGGGTACCACGCCCCAAATGTGCCACTTCAAGAGAGGCAGAATAGTATGTAACGCCAGCGAAGTTGTCTACTATGTATGCTATGTACAGTAATTGGGGTCATGAGAATCGTTCAACGAAACAAGTCCCAGTGCTAATAATGATCTGGGCGGGCAAAAAAAGTGGTCAGTTCTCTGCCTTCGTGTCGTGATTCGTCTCGCGTCCCATACGAGTTTCCAAGAATCCTAGGAATATAACTAATAATGCCTGGGGTCGTAACGGTTAATTAGTAACGTGCCAAGAGGAGATGATGAATAGTGCTGTGACATGGAGCAAAAGGGCACACTTCTTTGGGGCAAATTATTTGATCGAGGTTGACTCTTGAGGCTGAAGCCAGTGCAGACAAGAAACTACCTAGTCCGAGTCCGTCCTCCGTAGTATGATAGTAGAACTATGTAACGTGTAATGTACTGTACATAGTTACCACTTCTTTCCGACGTGGGTTTGTGGCATGTGCACCAGGTCTGGCTAGATGTTACCGTACACCTGATCGACCGAAAATAAACAAAATAAAAAAACTCTTTTGCAACACCTGATAATTATTACTCAATGTCATCGCCATGTGTGGTTGAGTCTTGACGCATTTGGTGCGTAACACCTGCTTTGGGGCCCCTCATATCATTCGCCTCTTTACCTAGTACTAGTACTAAAACAAGCAGGCATACATTTGATAACAAATAATAGAACTAGAACACTACAGAGCACCAAGACTAGTGTGTAGTCCGAATATTAGCGTTTTTCTTTCGATTGCGCTGATGCGCGTGCCTTAATAATGCCGTGTCACGTTATCGAGGAATCGAGGAATTGATTTCTTGACCAACGCAAGCGGCATATGATATGAGAATAATGCGGCAAGCCGTCCTATCAGAGTTAGCGTACCATTGGGCTCATTTTCTTTCCCTGGTCAGAATCCGAAAACCTCTCCTTTATGTATTAACGGACTTGCTTTCCGATGCCCAGTGGCGCCGCCTTCGCTCGGTCTAAGGATGTCGGATTGCTTATTCAATTCGAGTGTGTTGGTCCTCGCCCGGAAACACAGATTGCGGTGACAAAAAGGCCTAGGTGAGGCCGGCGGACCCCGGAAGCCTAAAAGGTCTGGATCAAGCTGCGTTGTATAACTATCATACCTACTGTAGTAGTAGGTATACTAGTGAGACAATTTGGCGGGGGCATCATGATTAACAATATGATTGGTTTACAAACGCCGAATTATTACAAGTATGCACTAGTACGGAGTTCGGAGGACAATACTACCTAGTCAATGTAGCACATATCATTACTAGTATAGTACCCGCTTTTTCGGTACCTAATAATAAACACATACAATATATGTACCTATAGTACATACTAAAATATCGAATGAAGCGTCGTATCTGGAACGAACCCTCTTTATAAAAAAGGAAATGATATGAAAATATAATGTATAAAGGATTATTTATGGAGCACGGATTAATAACTCTCTATGTATTATAAAAATACATCCGAATTACCAATTGAGAATAACGCGTTTCACCCCTACCCGAGACTTACCCTTACAGGAGACACCTCATAGATTTTGTATGGGGTGTCTCGGATAAGGGTAAGACTAAGGTAGCGGATAAATCGGATAATTATTTCCCTGTCCGGAAGAAAGAAGGACATTGGTGAATCTCCGTATGGGTCAAGTGTCTTACTGTACCATTGTCCTGGAATAGAAAATGTCATGGGCCATCTACTCATCAATAATATTATTAGCGATATAGCTTCTGAGACAGAATTGTTATGATATCATATCATAGTATGTATATTCTGAGGGAATAATAATAACAACAACAACAATGTAGCTTCCGAAGAGTATATAGTTGTTATCATAACCTTAGGAGTAGGACTTTTGATACGAGTCGTTGTCACCAATTATTTTGTAAATGTAGGAGATAGTTACTAGTTGTATCATAATAGAGGTACTGTACATGTACCTTTATTAGTTCGAGCATATTATACATATATACCTATGTAAATGATGCTGATGAATCACCTTTTCCCTATTAATGCTAACATTATTATCATGATCCTCTTAATACAGGCTACACATCGTTAATCTCATTTCCTATATAGTTACGTACCTTCTCCGTCCTGTGGGCTGTGCAGCAATTTATTTAATCAAGAAGGTACATATTAAGTTGATTGATTAATCAAAGTCACCCAGCCGCAGGTAACTTTAAGGCTCTCTAGGCTCAGACCTGCCAACCTGGTGAATAATTATAGGAAATCAACCTCATTAATAATGCTGAAGGTGTAAAAATAGGTAATCTAGCCCAGAGGGTGGGTACTACCTTATTATTATTGATTGATGATATTATTATTACAACAGGAGCGCTGAATACTTATGGAAGGAGCCTATGATATGATATGAAGTGGTTTTTTGCAGGTTTAAAACTTTAACATTATGTAGTACTGGCCCGAACCAATGTAAATAATGGACCGACCGAATTTAATTCGACCTCAAATTCAATAAAATATTATTAGGTAGTA
This sequence comes from Elaphomyces granulatus, assembly GCA_002240705.1. Taxonomy (NCBI): domain Eukaryota; kingdom Fungi; phylum Ascomycota; class Eurotiomycetes; order Eurotiales; family Elaphomycetaceae; genus Elaphomyces; species Elaphomyces granulatus. Next base: position 9,735 of record NPHW01004367.1, read on the forward strand.
CTCAACTACTCTCGCTGTGGTATTAATAAAACAGGGTGGCCGTACTGTACTGTAAACATTTTAGGGACAGTATAACCAACCTCAACTCTCTACATATGTAGTGCAAGCAGCAAGGCTAGCACGCTACAGAACGCCATTGTCGCCCCTTAAGCACGAGGCAATTGGAAATATAATAATGGTCTTTCACATGGAAATATCATAGAGCCCGGAACACTATGTATGATGTAGGACTTAAAAGTTAATAAGGCTGATCCGAGAAAGTAGTGCACAGCAAAAAAAGTATGGAGGAACTACTCCTTACAGCAGGAGTTTAGAGATGTTACATGTACTATGATACTGGCGGTTTATAACTCTATCAATAATAATGAAAGACAAGATGTGCGGAGTCCCGACTCCCAATATCAGATTATAACCTCTCCGAAACCATTATTGAAGCACAAGATCTTATTATTATTGTATCATAGAGGGAAAAGAAAATTGCTGGGCATACCTTACTATGTATTACTAACTTACTTCTATAATATATCCCATGCTCCTTCTGTATAGTATGACTTTTCTCGTCTCCTTTCAACATACATATCATGTTGTTTCCTTCTAGCTTCGGAGCCCAATCCTTGCATCAGCCCAGCCTCTCACAGCATTAGTTATTATTATGTACTGTACATTGAACTACATATGCAAAAACTCTCCGTATGAAGGAACCTAGAGGCCAAACTGCCAAACTGTATACGTATGACCTGCTGGCATGAGGAAATTGATACAACATTTTATTGTAATCGGCTCTAACTACCAATCAGGGAACTTCTACATACTTACTAATAAGGTATGGTAAGAGTCAAGACGTATGTATGTTCTGTAGTCCTTCTCAGAATACTAGTAGGTAATTTTTCGTTTCCTGTATCAATAAATGATTCGTCGAATCCAGTTTCCCCTTTGGTTTCCACTTTATATTTCGCATATATTTTACCGAATCCTTGTTCCAATGATTACAACATTATTATATATCGTATATATATCGTATGATAGAGGGCAATTAAATACCTCAGGGGCTGATAACTGTGATGTTCACCAATGCAGGTCCCCGTGCAGCTGAGGCTGAAGGCATGATAATTCGTGCATGCTACTATGATAGTATGTATATCATATACATACAATCCTTGTTTCCTGTTTACTTTTCAATTTTCTATGTGTTCACTCCTTCTTTCCCCGACGCCGATAAAAGCGGCGCAGGATATGATGAAAATGGGAAAATAACCGTCCGCGTCATTCAATAACTTTTCCCGTTGGTGATACTATATTACGTACCCGAGAGAGCAGAAAAGATGAGGGAATTGGAGATTCCGACTTTTTATAGATTCTAACTTATCAATATTTGGTAGGCTATTACGCCGAATGCTTCAGTAGTATCAAAGTTGCAAGGTTGATATTTAGGTTGAAAACATCATGGAGATTTATATTTTATTTCCTTGGCGCAACTTCTACGTGCCAGGCACGTACATACCTAAGAGGGAAAGAGGCGGAAATAAAAACTAAAAACACTACATATTATTTGTTTTCCCTTGGGTCCTTTTTATTACCCTGTTATTTCGCCACGTATGAGCTGTACAATTGCCCTATCATACAATTATTGTTATTACCAAATGTCATGTCATCGAGCTCAAACGTCGAATACCCACCAGACGATTAGTCAATGATCATATAATAAATAGTGTCGGCTATTCTCTCAGATATTTGAATTGCCGTTGATGAGAATTTTAGTTCTTTGATACTCTAACTTCAACTACGATGGCAGAAACTTTGGCGATATCATTGGTTGCAAAGTGGAGAAAGATTTGATACATACAGAATGCATGCATATTTTTAACCAGCGGCGCTCTTCTATCGCTATCCACCTGGGCAAGAGACTGTCATATGCCACATAATCATCAAAACAGCTACCTAATTATTCATCATCAACTATCATCGGCCGGCTAGAGATATCTTGAATGGTACGTTGATTCTTTGCCCTGCTGCTCCCACCTAATACATGAACAAACATCAGAGGCAGGTGAACAATAAAGAAATCACAAAACTCACTCTATACACCAGAACTAACTCAAATAGGTATATATATTTGTCAATAGTATACATGCATGGTAGCTATTGCATGAGCGGCACCGCTGTACGACTTAACACAAATGCAGCTGACATCAAAATGGCTACCGTAAGAGGAAACCCTGCGCCGCCATCCTTGAGGGAAAGGATTTGTGGCATTTGTTGGAACTATAGGTTAATAACGATACAAATGAACACTTGAACACTTAGCTATAGCATATGGCTATAGCTGAGAGAGTTAGGAATCGGTTGAGTTTTTCAGTAGCTAGGAACTATCATACATTTATAAAAGGGAAGGGATACTCTATGCTGGAGTATAGACGTCATTTGGAGGACTATTCCGGGTCTGGCGTGTACGTCATATTCCAACAGGTTCAATTGTTGATCATTTTCGACACTTCATATACGTGTCGTATGTGCAGAATATTCCGGCTCAAAGGCTAAAATATAGCATTGATCGATTCTCCCTCGCATGTCACGAAGGCTGCATCAGCATTTTCAGTTGTTTTTGACATAGTGCATGCTGAGAGGCCCTGGACAGAAATATATAATTAATTAATCATTATATATATACAACTAATTCATGTCTGGCTATATCACTCGGCCTGCTGCTCAAAGTCAAAGCTGATGCTTGGCATTTTCTTAGTTTAATATCATTTCGATATACGCAGTAAGGTCGTTTATGGAATCTTACTCTATCATCGTACATGAATAGTACGTTTTGAGCGCTGTGCCCTCGTACATAGCTTCGTCTGGAGTAAACAAATTGCTGCAGTGGACTCTTGGGAGTACTGCAGGGTCGTGGGGTCCAGGATCCCCAGTAGATGGGACAGAGCTCCACAAAGGCGATAATGAAACAACTTTTTGGGTCCATGCATTACTTATATTCAATTTCAGTATGAATGGGAGGTACTAGAAAATAGAAAATCACCCCTCCCTACCTTCCAAAATACCTAATCATTGAAAAAAAACTTATGGATTCAGACCAGATCGGTCATCCGTAACATGATTATTAAATCATACTACATTCTCTATAAGTTGAGAGCAAAGTCCTTTTTTACCATGACATACGAATGCGATATTGCCTTCAACTATATAACTATGATAGCAGTATGCGTTTCAAATACCATTAGGTATGATAATGTAGCTAACCCTGGCATGATGATGAAACGAAACCCCGGAGTTGGAACAAAAGTCCGTAACAACCAGCCTCAACATTTCTATTGGACGTTCTTAAAAGTTCGAAGACCGGGACCAAGTGCTTTGACAAGGATGTCAAATGCCTGGTTGTATACTTACCTACCGCCTATCCTTTTGGTTGATCATTCGTTGCCTCAGTGCCTCAGACCCTCCTCGCTTAGCCCCCCAGAGGGCCTGAGGCACTGAGGCAAGATCATTCGCACTATCATATTGATTTGTGGCGACGCGACCCGCCGAAATCAGCGTCTCCGCCACACTGCCTCGAAACTGCGTTGGTCGCGGTACGAGGGCTCGTTGGTCATCGATCACGTGATGATCCTGGCGAACCTCAGAATCTTAGACGTTGCTACAGAAAAGCTCAGGTAGTTTTCGCTTTCGGATATATATCATACCTAGGTAGTCCAAATCTGAGCTTGCTATGTTAAAGCCTAGGGCTCCCCATAGATACCATAAAACTTTTGCGTATTGATATCTGAGTATATCTGCAGGAATGGTCCGGATTTGCCCAAGGCGATTCCAGTCCGTGTTGGTGAAAGAGGGTAGAACACGTTATCTTTAGTATTCTTGGATCTGGGGAGCGGTCTAGAAAAGTTAGCTGTATTTATGAGTCGTACCTTCTAAGCATCATCAAGCATTCGATAAGCGGAGTTCCAGCGAGTGTCGACATCATACTGGAAACCTGAGGTAGGGATGGGAATTTCACTTTTTGCTTGAAATTGAAATTTCACCTCAAGAATAATGTTGAAATTCTGAAATTTCAAGATT